>PVJD01005797.1:0-61407 GCA_004026545.1 Mormoops blainvillei
TAAAAAAATAAAGTAGGAGGGATCACAATACCTGACAACAAACTATATTACAAGGCCACTATAATCAAAACTGTCTGGGGCTAGCATAAGGACCGACACAAAGATCAATGGAACAGAATAGAGAGCCCAGAAATTAACCCATGTCTCTATGGTCAATTATTATTTGACAAAGGGGGCAGAAGCATAAAATGGAGTAAAAGTAGCCTCTCCAACAAATGGCATTGGGTGATCTGGACAGCTGTGTGCAAAAAAATGAAACTCAACCGCCAACTTACATCGTAAACAAAAGTAAACTCAAGGTGGATAAAACACTTAAATATGTCACTAAAGTATAAAAGTCCTAGAGGAGAACAGAGGCAGGAAATCTCAGATATTCCACACAGCAATATTTTCACTGATATATCCTCTAGGGTAAGGGACATAAAGGAACGGATTAAAAAAATGGGACTTCATCAAAGTCAGAAGCTTCTGCACAGCAAAAGAAAACATGAGCAAAATGATAGGGGAACCAACCAAATGGGAAAATATATTTGCCAATGATACGTGAGATGAGAGTTTGATCTCCAAATATGTAAAGAACACACACGACTCCACTTCAGAAGACAAACAACCCAATTAAAAAATGGACAAAGAACTGGAACTGACATTTATCCAAGGAGGAAATACAGAGGGCCCAGAGACACATGAAAGGATGCTCAACATCTCTAGCCATCAGAGAGGTGCAAATTAAAACCACAATGAGATACCACTTCACACCAGACAGAATAGCCATCATAAACAAATCAACAAATAAGTGTTGGTGAGGATGTGGAGAAAAGGGAACCCTAAAGCACTGTTGGTGGGAATGCAGACTAGTGCAGCCACTGCTGAAAACAGTTTGGAATTTCCTCAAAAAACTAAAAATGGATCTACCTTTTGATCCAGCTTTTCCACTGCTGGGATGATACCCTAAGAATCCTGAAACACCAATTCAAAAGAACCTAGGAACCCCAATGTTCATAGCAACACAATGTGTAATAGCCAAGTGCTGAAAGCAACCTAAGTGCCCACCAGTAAATTAGTGGATCAAAAAACTGTGGTACATTTATACAATGGAATACTACACAGTAGAAAGAGAGAAGGAGCTCCTACCCTTTGCAACGGCATGGATGGAACTGGAGAGCATTATGGTAAGTGAAATAAGCCAGGCGGTGAAAGACAAATACTATATGCTCTCACCTATTAATATAACCTAATCAACAAAACAAACAAGAAAGCAAAATATAACCACAGACATTGAACTAAAGAACAAACTGACAGTAACCAGAGGGAGGGGGAAGAGGGATAATGCAGGGAAACAGAGGAAGGGTTGTCAAAGAACATATATAAAGGACACATGGACAAGGCCAAAAGGTGTTAAGTTCAAGGATATGAAGCCGGGATGAGCGGGACAGGGTGGAGTGGTGGGGGTGGGGAATGGAAACAACTGTACTTGAACAAAATAAATAAATAAATAAACAAATGGATGAATGAATAAATTAATTAATTAATAAATTCCAAACAATTCTCAATGCTATACCCTTCTATGAAACTAGGCTAAATACAATGATTTACATAAACCCAGCACATTTCTCCCCCTATTATTTGAGAAACTCTGAAAGATCTTTCAAAACAACATAATTTATCACCGCTAAAGTCAAAATTATTCAGGACATGAGGAGAAAAGCTTGTATTGGGAATTGAATGAATTAAACTTAATGTAGTTCAAATACAACACTATAGCTTTCAGAAAGTGAAAAGCACTCTGGGAACAAAGATAAACAGTTTTAGACATGTTTTCATCCTAGACATGATCAACGTACTGATTATCATCAACTAATTCAGTGCAATTCCTTTTCTTCCATAAGCATACAATTCTATACATGAAAGAATACGTTGGTGAGTACAGTGGACAGAAGGCTTCTTTTTCCAAAAATGTCATTATAATAGAGGCCATTTACATTGTTTGAGTGGTAACACAAGGTATTTTTAGTAGCTCTTCAGAACAGGGTTCCCTACTTGCTTACATTCATTGGAAATCTGAGTTTTGGTTGGTATAAGTGGCTCAGGTTTCCTTAGAAATAAGTAGGAATTTCTACTCTTCCCACTACTCTACCAGTACCAGCTTTAATACAGAATATTAAATAATACATTAGAACAAGTCGTAAACATTATCAATGCCCTAACACATTTCCTACAACAATATTCACACCATTATGTATGTACTCCACATGAACTGAACCATAAACTTTCAGATAACTGCAGTTCTGAGGTGATTCAGGAAATAACACTACAAAACTTGTAATACAGTAGTTCATTTTAGCTGTCATCTAAAGATGACTTCTTACAACTACATTTCCTCTACCTTAGACTTTCTGCTGACTTTCTCATGGTTAGGACTCACCACAATTTTAACTTCCAATAGATTCTCAGTCCTATACTCTACTATAAAATGGCTTAAATACAAGGATTTACACAAACCTACACCTGGTTTTTCCTCTTTTATTTGAGAAACTATGATAGACCTTTCAAAACAATGCTTTGCTTCATCAGTAAAGTCAGAACATTTCAAGACATAAGGAAAAGAATTTGTATTTAGGAATTACATCCTGTGCCATTACCAGTTCCCTCATCTATCTTGGAATGACTTAAACTTAACAGAGTTCAAACACAACACTATAGCTTTCAACAATGAAAAACTCTCTGGGGACAAAAGGTAAACAGTTTTCATCCTAGACATAAGCAACATGCCAATTACCATCAAGTAATTCAGTGCACTTGCTTTTCTCCCTTATCATACATTTCTATAAATGAAAGAATTTGTTGGTGAATACAGTGGACAGAAGGCTTTAAAAAAAATCATATAATGTAAGGCCATTTACATAGTATTAGTTGTAATGTCCATTTCCCATCCTGTGGGTGTTCAGGGAGAGCAAAACACACGGGACGCATTGCAGTGCTTCAAGCCTGGGGAGAGAAGGAGAGTGCCCCTCAAAGGAGGACACTCCCATTCCCAGGTTCCCAGGGTTTGTATTGAGGCTGGTTACGAAGGGTGCATAGACTTGTTAACTATTGCATCTATTCCCTGGGTATGGGAGGAGAGGGGTGAGAGAATGGTCAGGTAATGTTTACTGGGACAACCAAGAGGGAGGGTATGCTGGTTCCCCTTCAATGGCCGTGTTCTTGCCAAGTTCCACATTCGGTGTCGCAGGTACACATACCAAGGGAATCAATCTCCCACATCTCCCCTTTTTTGTTTTGCAAAGTAAGCATTAGGACATTATGCTCCTGGGTATGCATAGTGTGTGGGATTGAACAAAGACACCAAAGATAGATGAAAAGTATAATACCAGCCAAGATTACACCTGCCACCACCCCCATTGTCCAAGGTGTAGTGGCCCAGTCCATGTGCTCAGATTGAGCCACTGTAGGTGGTTGTTCAGGGTCTGGAAAACATGATCTTCATGATCTCCTTCTGGAGGGCTTGGAGCTGTGCTTGTAGCTCCTGATGGAGCTGGGATATCTGGCCCTGCATGTTGGAGGAGAAAGTTCCCTGGGGGTGGCACTTCACCTTGTCCCAGGAGTGCTGACTTGTATTTGACCTGAGGGGAGTCACACAGAGTCTGCTGAAGCTGGGATCGCAGGTGGGCTTCTGCCAGGTGACAAAGGCGTCTTTTCGCTCCCTGAGCCAGATGATAGCTGCCTCAATGGCTCTGAGGTGGTTGCAGCTCTGGAAGAGTAGTTCTTAACCTGCCTGGCTGGGATCCACAGAGGTCCATGCTCTGTAGAAACACAAGTATACACACATTCCCACACCAAGCGCTCTGTGGGCCCTTGCCAGTTTCTGTCACCTTTGACAGGGTGAAAGAGGACCAGTGGGTGTGGGCCCCCATCACCCTGCCCCCAGGTGAAATGCCGTACTGTGGGAGCTGTGAGTGTGGAGTCATGATTCAAAAAATTGAAGGTGAATAGTACCTTGCATAATTGTTCTGTTGGGGTTATGTATTCTTCCCTACTCCCCCTCTTTTGTTTTAAAAGGTAAGACTTTAGCATAGCATGGGTGCGCTCAACTATTGCCTGCCCGGTAGGATTATAGGGGATATCTGTCCAGTGCACAACACCCCAGCATTGGAGAAGTGCTTGAGCAGCTCAGGCTTTATACCCTGGTTCATTATCAGTCTTGATCTGTTGGGGTTTGCCAAGGTAGGCGAATACCTGGAGTCAATGGGATATGCTTAGCACTTTCTCCTGCATGAGTGGAGGCGTAGAGTGCCCCTGAGTGGGTATCTATGGAAATATGAACATACCTGAGTCATCCAAATTCAGGAACATGAGTAATGTCTATTTTTCAGATGGCAAGAGGCTTCAGACCTCACGAGTTAACCCCTAAGGATTGTCCCACAGGTGTGTGGAACTGACAATCAGGGAAAACTCGAATGATTTCTCTGGCATTATGCTAAACGCGTTACACAGGGCTCAGTTGTTCTGATGGTGGAGCTGATGTGAGGCCTGCACTTGTTGGAAAGAGGAGAGAGAACTCACGAGCTGGTTGGCTTCCTGGTTGCCCTCTGCTATGGGCTCAGGGAGGCCGGAGTGTGAGCGAACACGGGTTATGAAAAGAGAATGCTGCCACCAATCTAATAGCTGCTGTAGCATGAGGAAGAAGAGTAGCTCTTCAGTAACGTTCCCTCGTACCTGAGCCTGAGATGTTGCACAGTGTAAACGGTGCACCCAGAATTGCAGAATAAGTTGAGAGGGTGGCTGTGATGGGTCTGCAGGGCTAGAAAAACAGCCCCAAGTTCCGCCCATTGAGGGGTTGAGTGTCCATGAGATATAAGAGATTTCTACCCTATCTCTTCCTTCCAAGCGATTGCTGCCTTGCCAGTTCATCCCAACCTGTCTAGGAAGGAGGTTAGCACTGCCGGCAGGGGCATGGGACTGACCTTCTGCGGGTGCCCCAAATGGAGCCTCGGGATATTTTGGAGCAATTAGCCAGGCAGTAGGGAGTAATTTACTTCTCCTACAGAGTCAGCTAGTGCACTCTGCAACTCAAGGGAGTGACTTAACAAGTGCTGAAAGCCTTCCTTTCCCAAGGGAAGGTGGATGACTTGGGGGTCATGTCCTAGCAGCTGCTGGGTTCTCACATGTCCCTTTCGGAGCAGTGCATTAAGAGCTCTGTCAAGTAGGGGGCTATAGTTCTTTTGGGCTGATGACTGCGGGATAGCCACTCTAGAATTTGAAGCTGAAATCCTAACTGGGCTAGGAACCTGGTGGGTATCCCTAATGAGGGAAAAACATATGAGGCAATCTACTAAACCTGGGTCTATCCTTGAAAGCTGTCCTTCTTGAATAGCCCCATTGACTACCTGGATCTCGGCTATAGCAGCTTCGGTTAGAATCTGCTTGGAAGTTAGGTTTGGATCACCCTTCAGAAGATTAAAGAGATAGGCTAACTGATGTGTGCTAATGCCAAGGCTGGGCCTGAGCCATTTGGGGCTGGTTATTTCTCATGATGATAGGGAATGCCCCTAATGCCTCAGTGTCTCCCTACCGCCCCCTTTCTCTAAGGCAGCGCTCCATGAGGGACTGAAAGCCTCCGGGGCTTGAAGCCAGTGGCTTGGCTGTCACCGGCATTAAAAATGGTGGGCCCCAGGGCAGATCATCTGGATCCCAGATTGGTCCTGGCTGCAGGGGCAAAGAGGCAATGGTGCAAATCGAGGGTTTGACCCTGCTTTCAAGCTCCCCTATGGGGTCTTGGGGCACCTCATGCTCTACGGTGTCCTCACCGTTTCCCTCACTCATTTCCTGGGTGCTTACCAAAAGTGCTCCTCCCTCATTTCTGAGAAGTATAAGGGCCATGAGCACAAGGCTCCAGGTGACTAGGGTTCAGGCTGGCACCCCATTGCCGTGCTCAGCGTGCCATTTGAGTTTCTCCCCAATCTTATCCCAAACCTGGTGATCAAGTGTCCCCTGGTCGGGGAACCAGGGACAGCAGTCTTTGACTACCTGAAGCGTATCTCTCAAATGTTGTTCTTTAACCTGACACCCTGCTGCCTATAGTAACTGGCACAGTAAGTTTAAAAACACCTGCTGGTGCTTCATTAGAGGTACACCCATGGTGTAGCGAAAGAAAAGTAAGTGCAGCGTAAAGCAAGTGTTCCTTCTCTGTACTACACACCCCCAGGATTCAGTGAATCCCTGACTTCTTGATTGGGAGAGGCAGGCCAGCCCTTCGTTACTTAAGTAGAGGCACGGACTTTCCAGTGAGTCACGTTAAGGTCACCACTTGTCCATTTCCCATCCTGTGGGTGTTTGGCAGAGAGCAAAACACATGGGAGGTGTTACAGTGCTGCAAGCCTGGGGAGAGAAGGAGAGTGCCCCTCCAAGAAGGACACTCCCATTCCCAGGTTCCCAGGGTTTGTATTGAGGCTGGTTACTAAGGGTGCATAGAATTGCTAACAATTGCATCTGTTCTCAGGGTATGGGAGGAGAAAGGTGAGAGAACAGTCAAGTAATGTTTACCAGGACAACCAAGAGGGAGGGAATGTTGGTTCCCCTTCAATGGCCATGTTTGTGCCAAGCTCTGCGTTTGGAACTCTGCTCTTGGTGTCACAGGTACACATACCAAGGGGGTTGAACTCCACATTGTAATGACCAGAGTGTGTTAGTAGTTCTACAGAACAGGGTTCCCTAATTGCTTGCATGCATTGGAAAACAGTTTTTGTTGTTATACAGACCACAGTTTTCTGAAATGTATTCTACCAAACAGATAAGCGTACCCCACCTTGGACAAGCAGGTACTGTCTGCTACATGAATTGACCTCTACAGGTTTGTGAACAACAAAATGAATATGAACATAACATTCTACTTCTCACACTCCAAGTGCATTTCTTTCTGGGAAAACTGTAGTGAAGTGTTTAAATACCTCAAAAACACTTTGGACTGAGGTTATTTTGTAGCAAGCTGGATTTTGAAAACAATTCTGCAGCATTTATTGGCCATGAAGATGAACTCATTTCAGAATGTGATGAATGATAGTGGTGTATTCAATAATAAGTACTATTCTGTGTAAGGACCTGTTAAAGTATCTTTGAGAAATGTGATCCCTTCAAGGCTAAGTTGCAGTTTAAGATGTGGCATTTGAGTTTAACATAATGTTGGAGTATAAAATGGATTTGAAAACAAAATTCAAGTTAGTCCTTAGATGTGAAACTGTTTTGTGACAGACATTTTAAGAGTGTTAGCCTTCGTTTCAAGTTTTAGGTTATACAAGAGAATTAACTAACAGTTACATTTCGTGCAGTGTTTTTGCTTGTATTAAGGCTGGAATAAAGGCTAACCTTAGGTGTATGATTCAGTTTGAAGTCTAGAAAAGAATTCAGTGAATATTATGGTATAAATAATCAGTTGCGCCTAGATATTTATTACCCATTGCTCTAATGATGGTTTGGAGATGCATGTAGAAGTGAAGTTTGGGGTATCTTCATGAGAAGAATAGTTCTAAGCGTTTGTTTAAGAGTTAAATCAGGTTCACCTTTTAATTTCCTGAGTAGGTATTGGCAATGTAAATGGTGTTCATTAATGAGTGCTGGTCAGGAATGAATACATTCCTAAAGGGCCAAAAAAAATCACTGTTACATGTGTAAAACAGTCAATGGATTCATAAGACTATGTGAGCTTTCAAATAGAATAAGCTATTTGTCCACAGTTTTCTGTAAAATATTCTTCCAAACTGATAAGCATACCCCACCTAGGACATGCATGTTCAGTCTGCTACATGATTTGCAGCATACAGGTTTGTGAATATCAAAGTATATATGAACAAAACAGTCCACTTCTTGTCCTCCAAGTGCATTTCATTCTGATAAAACTGTAGCGAAGTGTTTGAACACCTCAAAATGACTTGGGAATAAGATTATTTCGTACAAAACTGGGTTTTGTGCAAACACCTTTGCAGCATTTATATGCCATGTAGACATAGTCATTTCAGTATGTGATGAATGCTAGTGGTGTCTGAGATAATCAGAACTGTTCTGTGGAAAGATCTGTTGAAGTATCAGTGTGAAATATAAACCTTTCAGTGGTAAGTTGGAGTTTAAGACCTGGTACTAGAGTTTAACTTAAGGTTGGGGTATAAAATGTTATGCAATCAAAATCGAAGTTAATTCTTAGGCATGAGGCCATTTTCTGACAGACATGTTAAAGACATTGTTAGTCTTGGTTTCAAACTTTAGGTCAGACAAGAGAATTAAGTAACAGTTACACTTTGTGCAATGTTATTGCATGTATTTAGGCTACAATTGATGTTACTCTTTACAGTTCTATTTGAAGCCTAGTTAAGATTCCATCTAATCGTGGTGTGAATAAGCATTTATACCTGGATATCGATTACCCATTGCTCTGATGATGGGTTGGAGTTGTGTGAGGGAGAGAAGTTTGGGATGCTTTCTCCAGGAGAATAGATATCAATTTTGGTTTGGAAGTTAAAGCAGGTTCCCCATTTAATTTCTTCAGCAGGTTTTGGCACAACCAATTTAATGGTGATCTTCAAAGAGTACAGTTCAGGAATGAATACATTTCTAAAGAGCTATTAAAATCACTGTTACGTGTGTAAAACAGTCAATGCATTCATAGGACTATGTCAGTTTTCAAATAGAATAAACTTCTTGCCCACAGTTTTGTCTAATGAACTTTTCCAAACAGAAAATATACTCATGCAAGACATACAAATATAATCTGCTATGTGACTTGGACTAACAGGTTTGTGAGTATCAAAATGCATGTGATCATAAATGTCTGCTTCTCAACCTCCAAGTGTATTTCATTCTGATAAAACTGTAGTAAAGTGTTAGAATACCTCAAAACCACTTGGGAATATGATTAATTCGTACCGAGTTTTTTTCAGGCAAAAATTTCAGCTTTCATAGGCCACATAGATGTACTCATATCAATATGTGATGAATGCTAGTGATGTCTGAGATAATAAGTACTTTTCTATGTATAGGTCTGTTGAAGAGTCTTTGTGAAATATACCTTCAGTGGTAAGTAGCTGTTTAAGAACTGGCTTTTGAGTTTAACTTAATGTTGGTATTTGAAATAAATTTCAAGTCAATATTCAAGTTAGTTAATAGTTTTGAGACTGTTTTCTGAGAGGCATGTGAAAGACAGTATTGGTCTTGGTTTTAAGTTTTAGGTTAGACAAGAGAATTAACTAACTGTTAGGCTTTGTCCAGTTATATTTATTGTATTAATGCTAGAAGAGTTTATGTTAGCTGTACAGCTCAGTTTGAAGTCTAGTTAAGATTTCGGTGAATATCATGGCATGAATAAGCATTTGTACTTGGTACTGATTGCCTTTTGTTCCAATGATTACTTAGAGTTTCGTGAAGAAGCAAAGTTTGGGGTCCCTTCTTGAGAAGAATAGATATGAGTGTTTGATTATAGTTAAAGTAGGTTTAACAATTTGATTACCCGTGTATGTATTGGCCCCCAATGATAACGGTGTTCTTCAATGATTGCAGGTCAGGAATTAATATATTCCTAAAGGCCTACTAAAATCACTGTTACATGTTTAAAACAGTCAATGGATTCAAACGACTGTCAGGTTAGAAATGGAATAAGCTTCGTGCCTACTGTTTTCTGTATTTTTCCAACCAGAAAAGCATATTCCATGTATGACATGCAAGTACAGTCTGCTATATGGCTTGGATGCTACAAGTTAGTCAGTACCAAAGTGAATGTGAGCATATAATCCTCTTCTCATCTTCCAAGTTCCATTTCCTTCTGACAAAGCTGTAGTGAAGTGTTTGAACACCTCTTGAGTATAAGACTATTTTATACCACATGGATATTTTGGCAGATGCTTCTGCAGCATTTACAGGCCATGTAGATGTATTCATTGTTAAACGATAGTGGTGTCTAAGATAAAAAGTACTGTTCTGTGTAAAGATCTGTTGAATTATCTATGTGAAATATGATCCCTTCAGAGTTCAGTTGGAGAGTAAGGCCTGGCATAAAACAGATTTGAAGTCAATATTCAAGTTAGTTCTTAGACAACGGAATGTTTACTGACAGACATTTTAAAGAAAGTGTTAGTCTTGGTTTCAAGCTCTAAGTTAGACAAGAGAATTAACTGACAGTTATGCTTTGTCCAGGTTTGTTGCATGATTAATGCTAGAATTCAGGTTACCCTTAGATGTATGGTTCAGTATGAAGTCTAGTTAAGATTTCAGTGATATTATGATATGAATAAGGAATTGCACTGAAATATTGATTATCCTTTGCTGTAAAGATGGTTTAGAGTTCTGTGTAGAAGTGAAAGCTAGGTTGTCTTTGGGGGGAAAATAGGCATGTTTGTTTAGAAGTTACAACAGGTTCCGTATTTCACATCCTGAGTATGTACTGGCAAATCTACCTTAATGGTGATCTTCAAAGAGTGCAGGTCAGGATGAATACACTGCGAAAGAGCTACTAAAATCACAGTTACATGTGTAAACCAGTCAATGGATACATACGACTATGTCATTTTTCAAATAGAATAAGCTATTTGTCCATGGTTTTCTGTAATGTATCCTTCCAGCACAAAAGCATACCCAACCTACAACATACATGCAAAGTGTGCTACCTGATTTTGACTCAACAGGTTCATGAATATCAAAGTAAATATGAACATAACAGTCCACTTCTCATCCTCCAAGTGCATTTCATTCTGTTAAAACTGTAGCGAAGTGTTTGAACACCACCTAAGCACTTGGAAATAAGGTAATTTTGTAGCAATCAGGTTTTTGGTCAAACACTTCTGCAACGTTTACAGGCCATGTAGATGTATTCATTTCAGTATGTGATGAGTGTTACTGGTGTCTGATATAACAAGTACTGTTGTGTGTAGAAATGTTGAAGTATCTTTTTGAAATTTAATCACTTCAGTGCTGATTTGAAGTTTAAGACCAGCCATTTCTGTTTAACTTAATGTATTTGAAGAAAAAATTAGTTAGTTGTTAGACATGAGACCATTTTCTGACAGACATGATAAAGAGAATGTTAGTCTTTCCTTTACGTTTTAGGTTAGACAATTGAATTACCTAACAGCTATACTTTGGCCAGGGTTATTGTTCATATTAAAGCTTGAATGGAGGTTATCCTTAGCTGTATGATTCTGTTTCAAGTCTAATTAAGATTTCAGTGAATATTATGGTTTGAATAAGCAATTGAAGCTGGATATAGATTACCTTTGCTCTAATGATGGCCTAAAAATGTGCATAGAAGGAAGTTTGGGGTGCCTTCATGTGGAGAATATTATCAGTGTTTGTTTAGAAGTTAAAGCCAGTTCACCAGTTAATTTCCTGAGTAGGTATTGGCAAACCACTGTTAACAGTGTTCTTGAAAGAGTGCAGGTCAGAAATGAATATATTCCTAAAAAGCTACTAAAATCACTGTAACATGTACAAAACAGTTGATAGATTCATACGACTGTCAATTTCCAAATAGAATAAGCTATTAGTCCAAAGTTTTCTGTAATGAATTCTTCCATGAAAAAACGCATACCCCAACATAGACATGCACATATAGGGGGCTTTATGACAGGGACTATGTACTTTGAGATTAGTGAATTTCATTCTGATAAAACTGTAGTGAAGTGTTTGAGCACCTCAAAGCTACATGGGAATAAGATTACTTCATACTAAGCAGGTTTGGAGGGCAAGCAACTCTGCTGCATTTATAGCCATGTAGACCCACTCATTTTAGTATGCAATGAATGCTACTGGTGTCTGAGAAAATAAGTACCATTCTGTGTAGAGATCTATTGAAGTATCTTTGTGAAATGTGATACTTTCAGTGGTAAGTTGGAGGTTAACACCTGGCATTTCAGTTTAACATAATGTTGGGTTACAAAATGGATTTGAAGTCAAAATTCAAGTTAGTTCTCAGTCATGAGACCATCGTCTGACCTGCACTCTTGCAAAACAGTATGTTAAAGACAGTATTAGTCTCAGTTTCAATCTTTAGGTTAGACAAGAGAGTTAACTGTCCGTTATGCTTTGACCAGTTTTATTGCTTGTATTAATGCTAGAGTGAAAGTTATCCTTAGCTATATGGTTCAGTTTTGAATCTAGTTAAGATTTGCAGTTAATATTATGGTATAAATAAGCAGTCACACCTGCATATTGATTATCCTTTACTCTAATGATGTCTTAGAGGTGCGTGTACAAGGGAAGTTTGGCCTGCCTTTGTGAAAAGATATCAGTGTAGGATTAGAAGTTAAAACATGTGCACCATTTAATTTCCTGAGTAGGTACTGGAAATCCAATGTTAATGGTGATGTTCACTGAGTGCAGTTTGTCAATCAACACATTCCTAAAGAGCTACTAAAATCAATGGTACATGTGTAAAGAATCAATGCATTCATATGACTAGGTCAGCTTTGAAATGGAATAAGCTCCTTGCACAGAGAGTTCTGTATTCTTCCTACCAGAAATCATACCGCATGTACACATGCAAGTACAGTCTGCTACACAACTTGGACTCTACAGGTTTGTGAGCATCAAAGTGAAAGTGAGCACAACAGTCCTCCGAGTGCATTTCATTCTGATAGAACCACAGTGAAGTGTTTGAACACCTCCAAGTTATATGGAAATAAGATTACTTCATACTAAGCAGGTTTGGGGACAAACACTTCTGCTGCTCTTAGAGAACACGTAGACCTACTCATTTCAACATGTGATGGATGCTAGTGATGGATGCTAGTGCTGTCTGAGGTTGTAAGTACTGCTCTGTGCAAAGATCTATTGAAGTATCTTTGTGATATATGATCCCTTCAGTGGTAAATTAGAGTTGAAGGCCTGGCATTTGGGTTTAACTTAAAGTTGAGTTATAAAATGGATTTGAAGTCATAATTCAAGTTAGTTCTTAGACATGTGACATTTTTCTGACAGATATGCTAAAGACAGCATTGGTCTTGAATTCAAGCTTTAGGTTCCACAAGAGAATTAACTAACAATTACATTTTGTACAGTGTTATTTTTTGTAGTTATGCTAGAGAGTGGAGGTTATCCTTGGCTGCAGGGTTCAGTTTGAAGTCTAGTTCAGATTTTGGAGAGTATTATGGTATGAATAAGCATTTGCACCTGGATATTGATTGCCCTTTCCTCTAATGATGGCTTAAAGTTACCTGTAGAAGCAAAATCTGGGGTGTCCTTGCAAGAGAATAGATACAAGTGCTTGTTTAGAAGTTAAAGTAAGTTCACAATTAAATTTCCTGAGTAGGTACGGGCAAACCAGTGTTAATGGCGTTCCTCAAAGAGTGCAGGTCAGGAATTAATACACTTCTAAAGAGCTACTAATATCATTGTTACTATGTGAAATAGTCAGTGGATTCATACAATGATGTCAATTTTGTAATGGAATAAGTTTCTTGCCCTGTTTTCTGTATTCTTACAACCAGAAAAGCATACTCCACATAGGACATGCACGTATAGTCTGCTACATGATTGGGACTCTACAGGTTTAAAAATATCAAAGTGAAAATTTACATAACAGCCCACTTCTCATCCTCCAAGTGCATTTAATTCTGATAAAACTGCAGTGAAGGTTCGAACACCTCCGAACTACTTGGGAATAAGATTACTTCGTACCAAGCGGCTTTTGGGGCAAACACTTCCGCAGCGTTTATAGGCCATTGAAGACCTACTAATTTCAGTGGGTGATAATGCTGGTGGTGTCTGTGATAATAAATACTGTTCTCTGTAAAGATCTGTTGGTGTGTCTTTGTGAAATATGATCCCTTCAGTTGTACGTTGGAGTTTAAGACCTGGCATTTGAATTTAACTTAATGCTCAGTTATAAAACGGATTGGAAGTCAAAATTCAAGTCAGTTTTCAGACATGAGACATTTTCTGACAGACATGGTAAACAGAGTGTTAGTCTTGTTTTCAAGCTTTAGGTTACACAGAGAGTTAACTAACAGTTACGGTTCATCCAGTGTTATTCCTTGTATTAACGCTAGAGTAGAGGTTATCCTTCGCTGTACGTTTCACTTTGGAATCTAGTTAAGATTTCAGTGAATGTTATGGTATGAATAGGGATTTTCACCTGGATATTCATTATCCTTTGGTCTAATGGAGGCTTAGAGTTGCATGTGGAAGCGACATTTGGGGAGCCTTCGTCATCACAATAGTTATCAGTGTTGGTGTAGAAGTTAAAGCAGGTTCACCATTTAATTTCCTGAGTAGGCATTGGCAAAAGAATTTTAAGGGTGATCCTCAAAGAGTGCAAGCCTGGATTGCATACATTTCTAAAGAGCTACTAAAATCATTGCTACGTGTCCAAAACAGTTAATGAGTCTTTGAAGATGGCAGCGAGGTAGGTAGGAGTTGAACCCACTTGCTGGTGCACACAACTGGGACATGTAGCCAATTTTCTGAAGAACTGAGTGGACAGTCAACAAAATCCCAGCTTATCTGAAGTTTGGAAGCCAAAGACTGCAGAGGACATTTAAAACGGGACAGTTCAGAGGTTTTGTAAGCTGATGGGAAGGTCCTCGGTGCCTCTGCCTTGGCTGCTGTGGATCCCGGGTCCTGCACCTGGGTCCACAGCTGCTGCAGGAGCTTTGGAGGAGAGCCAGGTCAGCGACTGTAATGTGGCAGCTCCCTCCCCTCCCAGAGCAAGGAAGCCACAGACCAGAGACAGCAGAGACCTAGATGCTTGAAGTCGCTGAGGGGATAAAGACGCAGTGGGAGATACACAGCAGGAACGTCCCTGGCTGGCATTGTGGTCACCGGCTGGGACAGTACCAGAGAAACTGGGGAGCCCAGTGACACCAGGAGATGCGGGAAGAGATAGGCTGCACCTGACGGTGACCCAGAGAGCCCAGGGACTGCTAAGAAAGTGAGCTGTGTGAAAGGCCCAGTGCTTGTAAGGAAAGTCTACCCACAACCAAGGGGAATTCACCCCCCAAAAAAGGCTCTCAGCCGCTGCTCAAGGACCTCTCACACACAGCAGCAGGCCAGCGAAGAAAGAGAGGAGGGGTGTGATTTGCTCCAAATCAGAGTGCCCCATGGATTAATCAAAGGGGGGCAGCAGGGAGCAGAGAGTTGCAACACCCAGACAGACTCAATTTAATAGGGGAACTAAACTGCCCTGAAGGGACTTTGTGTGCGTGCAGTGCCCAGGCCAGCAAAGAGTGAGGAGAAGGGGTGCGAGTTGCTCCCATTCTGCACACCTTATGGACTAATCAAAGGTTTGCACATAGAGAGGGATTAAAGGTGCCAGCCTGGTACATATGGACAGGAAGGGTTGCACAGCACCCTGAGTGCTCAAGTTGGAGGCTGGGAACCTCTAAATACTGCAGCCCAGACCCACCTCTCATCCTTGCAGATGCACAGGAAAGGGGAAAAGAAACAAACAAACAGAGCCCAGCCCCTCCCCCACCACCTGCAGCATCTAGGTAGACCAGCAGAACCTGCTTGGTGGGTTTAAAGTCAACAGGAGGCTTTTTTTCTCTTTTTTATAAACAATCAAATTTTAAAGATGAGCAAAGTACCTGACTGAATAGACACTTCTCCAAAGATGGCATACAGATAGCCAGCAGACATGAAAAATGCTCAACATCACTGATCAACAGAGAGATATAAATTAAAACCTCAATGAGATATCACTTCACAGCTGCCAGAATGGCTATCATCAATAAATCAACAAAAAAAAAACAAGTACTAGTAAGGATATTGAGAAAGGGGAACCCTAGTGCATCATTGGTGGGAATGCAGACTGGTACAGGCACTGTGAAAAAACAGTATGGGGTTTTCTCAAAAAATTGCAAATGAAACTGCCACTTCCCAGATAACCCACTTCTGGAATATATCCTAAGAATGCCAAAATACCCATTTTAAAGTATATATGTGCCCCTTTGTTCGTAGCAGTGTTATTTACAATAGGCAAGGTCTGGAAACAACACAAGTGCCCATCAGTAGATGAGTGAATAAAAAAGCTATGGTACATTCCCGTGATGGAATACTACTGGCAGTAAAAAAAGAAGAAACTCTTACTTTTTGGGACAGCATGGATAGATATGAAGATTACTATGCTAAATGAAATAAACCAGGTTAAATACCATATAACATCACTTACATGTGTGATCTAAAGAACAAAATTAATTGAGGAAAAAAATAGTAACAGAGGCATTGATAAATGGAATAGACTGACAGTTGTCAGGAGGAGAGGCTGGATGAAAGAAGGTGAAGGAATTAGCCAAAGAACATTTATGTGTGAGCCACAGGCACAGACAACAGTGTGGTGTTGGACTGAGGAAAGGGAGGTGAGGGCTGGGTGAAGGAGGGTAAAGAAGGGGAAAATGGGGACAGCTGTAGTAGCATCAACAATAAAAAACAAAGTTCTAAAAAACCACATGCACAAGAAGCAAAGCTATGGAAACATCTGGAGTTTGTTCTTCTGTTTTTCTTTTCATTAAGGCTTTCATCTTAGGGCAGTTTAAGGCTCACAGAGAAATTGAGCAAAATGTATGCAGATTTCTCATACAATTTCTGCCCCTACATATGCACAGACTCCGCCATTATCAACATCCCCCACCAGAGTGGTACATTTGTTACAGTTGATAAACCTACATTGACACACATCATAATCAACTTAAGTCCATACTTCACTCATGATTCACTCATTGTATGGGTTAGGACAAATGCATAATGACACGTATCCACCATTATGGTGTAAACTAGAATATTTTCATTATCCCAGATATCTGTGTTTCCCCTATTTATCCCTCTTACCTCCCACCACCCAACCCCGTATTTTTACTGCCTCTCCATAGTTCTTGTCTTTTCCAGACTGTCATATAGTTTGAAACATACAGTATGAAGCCTTTTCAAAGTGACTGCTCTCACTTAGTAATACACATTTGAAGTTCCTCCATGTCTTTTCATGACTTGATAGCTCACTTGCTTTTACTGCTGAATAACATTTCATTGATCGCATGTACCACAATTCACTTATTCATTCACCTGCTGAAGGAAATCTTGATTGCCTCCAAGGTGTGGCAAGTATAAATAAAGCTGCTATAGACACCCATGAGCAGGCTTTAGTGTGGACATACATTTTTAGCTCCTTTGGGAAAATATCAAGGAGCACAATTGTTTGATTATATGGTGAGAGAATATTTAGTTTTGTAAGAATCCGCAAAACTGTCTTCAAAAGTGGCCGTACCAGTTTGCATCCCACCAGCAATGAGTGGGTGTTCCTGTTGCTCCAAGTCCTTGTCAGCACTTGGTGGTGCCAGTGTTCCAGATTGGAGCCCTGTAATAGGCAGTATCTCACTGTTGTTTTAATCTGCACTTCCCTAACGACACGTGATGTGGAACACCTTTTCACAAGCTAAATTGACATTTGTATAATTTCTTCCTTGAGGTGTCTGTTAAGGTTTTGGGCCCATTTTTAAATCAGATTGTTTTGTTATTGTTGAGTTTTAGAGTTCTTTTGTATATTTTGGCTTGCAGGCCTTTGTCAGATGTGTTTTTTCCGAATGTTTTCTCTTAGTCTGTAACATCTTCTCATTCTCTTGACATTGTCCTTGAAGTCGCTGAGTAGACATTTTTAATTTTAATAAAGTCTAGTTTATTAATTATTTCTTTCATGGATTGGGCCTTTGGTGTTGTATCTAAAAAGTCACCACCTTAGCCAAGATCATCTAGGTTTTCTCCTGTGTTCTCTTCTAGGGGTTTTACAGCTTTGTGTTGTACACGTAGGTCTGTGACCCATTTTGAGTTAATTTTTGTGAAGGGTAAATGGTCTGTGTCTAGATATCTTTTTTTTTTTGCATGTGAACGTCCAGCTGTTCTAGCACCATTTGTTGACACAAGATTCCACTGTAGCTATATACAATTTTAAACAACTGATTGCTAGGGAAAAAAGCAAGAAAAACGGAAGAAGGAAATCATCAACCAGTGGGAATACAGAAAACCCACAAGAAGGTGTATTTGCTTTTGATAAAAGGTAGAGGCAATAACTACACTAATGGAGACTTCCACATTAACTATAAACTATTTTTCTGGTTTGTTTGTATAAAACATCTTCATAATAAAGTCATTAACTGTGTCAGGGCATGAAGTTTATTTCTTTACTGTCCACAAAACATGCAACCATCTAGTGACTAATGTTTTCTTCCCTCTGCTGGTTCCAACTGGAATCCTTTGTATAGATATATTCCAGGAAAAAGGCTGCAGCATAAACTTTTTATGAATGTTTCCCTTAGATGCAAAATAAGCAAAAATAAAATAAATAAAAATATTAAACATGTGAGGTATATACTTAGACATTCAAAAAGCAGAAAGTACTCTGATTTCATATAAAATTTTAGATCTGCATTGTTTAGTACTATATGTTTTTTGAAATCAAAACTTTGCAATGTGTCACCCATAATGTAAGATTCCCAGTTAATAGCAGAGTTCAGTGATGACTCCTTTTACGGGAGTGGCCTCCCTCATGCCGTTTGCTGAACAGGTGGCCTCAGCTGCAAGCCCTGGATGGTTATTTTCAAAGTCAGAAAAACCGCAAGATGTAACACATCCAAACATAAATCAATGCTGACAAAGCCTTAATACTCCAAATTATTTTATATGATTTTGTCCATGTAGGTCCTGGAATTTTTCACTGCTAGAACCAGAGGGCTTTCACCTATTTCAGGCAAACACACATATGCGCACAGAGAGGAATATGCAGAAGAACACACTATTGGTCCTGTGAAAAACGTACCTACCGAGAAAGGACCCCGTGTGTTACTTGGGCTCAAATGTATAGAGTCCAGTAGTCATTTGCAAAACAAGGGCCTCTCTGATCTCTACGCTCTGGGGAAAAGCTGCACTAAGCTGCTTGCCTCCTGCACTGTGTTCCGATCGGCTGAACTAACCCTCACAAAGGTGCTCCCAGGATGTAAATCAACCAATAGGCTGAACACCTGCCCTGGCTAATTGGGACTACACAGCTATCATCTCATTTGCTTCTTTACTGAGCAATCAGCTCTATTTCACCCAATTGGGACAATGCTTTTTGAACCAACCAAATTGTGAGGATTTGGGGCCTTCATTTACATGAGAATGGATCAGTCAGGGAAGGGGTGAGCACTCTTCTCTACATGAGCCAGCTTCACCTCAGCCTCACCGTAGCTCACTTTGTGTCCATCTGAGATGACCTCCTTGGCTGGAGGTGCAACTAGAACAGAGCTGTCTTGTTGGAGCTGAGCTGTAACACTGGAACCACCTCAGCCAGGCCGCTTCCCTATTTTACAATTGAACCACTTACACTGAATAAAGCTTGTCCCCCCTTCACCATACCCCAAACTGGGGACTCCTGTTGGCATTGAATTGGCCACAACCTTCACTTGACAATACTAACAGAAACAGGAACATACCCACACACGATGATACAGAGCCTTCTGGACCAGGTATCCCAAACTCTCCCGAGACAAAGGTATAACCCAGAGCTACTGTTATCTTGAGCAACGAGAGTGGCATTGCCTCTGACTTCCTCTCTTTCCAGCCCGTTTTTCTCTTGTCATGGCACCCTTCTACACAGAGCGTTTCTCCCTGAGGTGAAGGTAGCTGCAAGAAGAGGTGCTAGTCGTAGTGCCCCTGGACACGCAGCTCACCTGCACATGATGTGTCTGTCCTCACTTTCCAGGCACAACCAAAGCAGTGAGTTCAGATAATAAGCATTCGCAGGGCAAGGTGAATATAAATCTGATGAGAGCTAACCAGACCCATGATGCAAGCTCTAAGTTTTTGTTTAAATGCACGTTCCTACTTCTTATGTATAAAAGTAGGCTCACCTCTTTACTGGGTCTTCTCTTCAAAGCCCATTAGCATAAACATAGGGGATTAGCACCCTTAGAGTTGTTTCAGCCAAGGTCCAGTCAACGTCTTCCAGGAAATGGCAAGGGAGTCGAGAGGGGAGTAATGACTACTGACAAGGCCACTTTATCTGACTCAGGGGTAAGGTTTAACACTCAGGTATCAATACGTTCCTTAAGTCAGAAGTGGCTGTCAATTTAAATTTTTAAAAATAATTCACTGTGTATTTTAATGAAAATACAGTCAATATGAGCCCTTAATTCTTAATATATGCACGTTTTTCTTCCTTCTACCAGACAGCATTTACTTTTTCTGTCATTCTCCACTTCATTGCCCCATGTATACACACCCCATTACAGCTAATAATTGCAAACAAGGCTTCAAAATCTCCCCTCTATTTATTTTAAATGTACCCACCCCACCTGGAGGACCATTTCTCCAGCTCAGGGAAGGGGGCCAAGTGTTGTTGCTCTTGCAGGTTGAGTCTCCTGTCCAGGATGTCGCATTTCTGTGACACATTCCATGAGAGAGAGTTCCATTGAAACTTAGTCAGCAGTTGCTGGAGCAGCTAAAAGTAAGTATGGAGCACGGTACCGAAATAAAGGCAACCACCACAGTGTCCACCCTAACTGTAAAGAGGAAACAAGTTGATACCTGATATTCAGAACATGGAAGAGTGCTGAAGAAAAAGTCACTCTGCTTTGACAGTGAAGACATCCGTTTGGCTGCCTGCTGGTTTGTCCTTCTCTGACTCTCTCTCTCTCTCTCTCTCTCTCTGGGCCTTTCTGAGGAGCTGTCTGTCCATCTGTTTTGCTCTCTATTTATCTGTCTGCCTTTCTATCTTTATGCCTGCCTGTTTACCTGTTGCTCAGTTTCTTTCTGTTTGTCTCTTTATCGGCCTGACGTTCTGTCTGAATATCTATTTGCAGTATGTCAGTCTGTCTGCCAATCATTCTGTCAATTTGTCTATTTTTTCATCTTTCTTTTTGCACATCTACACATATAATATCCATTTGTCTGTCTCTCTGTTGATTTTTCCATCTATATATCTATTTTTCTAACAGTCTGTCCAACAGTTTGTCTTTCTCTCTGTATTTTTATCTATCTGTCTATATGTATGTCTTTTTGTCTATCTAACCTTCTACCTGTCTGTATGTATAACTAATCTCTCCGCATACATATTTGTATACCTATTTGCATGTCTATTAGTGTCCATTTTCTGTCAGTCTTCCTGTCTGTACATCTGTCTGCTACCTACCTTTCTGTAGATGTGCCTTTCTGTATGCCTCGCTCTCTATTTATCTGTCTTTCTATATATACTTCTGTCTCTATGTCTGTCGATCTGTCTTTCCATCCATCTCTTTTTGTGTATTTATTTGTCTGTCTATATGTTGTTTATCTGTCTTTCTCTTAGCCTGTCCATCTTTTTACCTGTCCATTAATGTCTATTTGTCTACCTCACTTTCTCTCTGTTATCTGTCCATCCATTCATTCACCTGTCTGCCCACCTATTTTCACCCCTCTGTCTCTCTGTCTTTCCATCTATATTTTTATCTATCTCTTTACCTACCAACCTCTCCCCTCTCTCTCTCTCCCCCGCTGCCACTACCCCCACCTCTCTTCCCATAGATCTATCTACCTCTGTCTCTCAGTCTGTCTTTCCATCTGTCCATCTGTCTCTTTCTCTATGTGTCTATCTATCTTTCCATCTGTCAGTCTGCATTTCTACCTATATATCTTTATGCCTGGCTATCTCCCTTTGGTTAGATAGACAGATGATAGACAGATAGATAGATAGATAGATAGATAGACAGACAGACAGACATAGCAACATCTATCTGTCTGTATATTTACTTATCTCTTTGTCTACATGCTCGTATTTATTCCCAAAGGCAGTTTTACAGTTTTATTTGACCATCAGAAGTTAGTTCTCATCAACACTGTTTACAGGCTTTTTTTAATGGTAATAGGTACATAGGTAACCAATGTATAGAGCTTGTTTGGTGAATCTTCATCCTCATTATGTTTTCTGGACAACTGGATACAGTATAGGACATTCCTTGTCCCTCTAGCCCAGACAGATGTGTAGAGCCTGGTGTCAATGAGCACCTCTGGTGTTCCCAACACCTTCATGGCAAATTTCCGGCTGTACATCTGTCTCTCTCTGGTTTCTATTTCTGTCTATATAACTCTATGTACATATGTGTGCTTATATGTCTACTTATCTATTTTACTATTTGTGTGCCTGTCTACATAGCTGTCTGTTTATATGTATCTCTATTCATGTTTCTGCATGTCTTTCTATGTATTGTCCATCTGCCTTTCTATCTGTTAATGTGTCTGTGTTTCTGATTATCTCTATTTGTTCATCTATTGGGCTATATGTCTTTAGATTTATCTGTCACTTTACCTGTCTGTGCATCTTTCTGTTTCTCTATTCTTTCTGTATATCTGTGTGTATGTATATATATAAAACCTGTGTGTCAGGTTTTTTGTCTCAATCTGAATATCTCTTCAGCCTGTCGTGTGTGTGTGTGTGTGTGTGTGTGTGTGTGTTTCTCTGTCTTTTATTTAACACTTTGGTTTTCTTTTAATTTTTTAAAAGATTTTATTTATTTACTTTTTGAGAGAAGGGAAGGGAGAGAGAAAGAGAGGGGGAGAAACATCAATGTGTGGTTGCCTCTTGCACGCCCCCTCACTGGGGACCTGGTCCACAACCCAGGCATGTGCTCTGACTGGGAATCAAACCAGTGATCCTTTGGTTCACAGGCCAGCACTCAGTTCACTGAGCCACACCAGCCAGGGCTATTTAACACTTTATTTAATGTTGTGTTTGTGAGGAGTTATGTTTAGTAACGTGTTTGGTTTTTTTTTGTGACCCATGTTTACTGGTATCACTGTTCACTGTGTGTGCATATACATGTGCATACGTGTGTGATAGCTGTGTCACTAGTGCGAGTGTGGTGAACTGTGTTCACTGACACTCGTATGGCACAGCATTCGGTGACACGTGAGGGGCGCTATGTTAGAGGAGTGTGAGAGATGCTGCATGTTGAGATAGATGTGTGAGTGCCTTGCCTGGGTGACTGCTCTGGGTGTGACAGCAGACTTCATGTCTTCACAAGCCTTCCCTGTGAACCTCCAAGGCCATGGTGGCTTCTGAGTTCTTTGATACCAACAACCCCATTCTACAGATGGACCACAAAGCACAGAGCAGGGCTCCAAACTGAGGTGATATGAACCTTCTCTCCCTTCATACTCACGATCAAGTCCCTTGGGCAAGAACGGGTAGTCAGTGCGCCTGGCAGGGATGGGTGCAGCAGAAAGAGGGGAGAGGCTGAGAAGACAGGTCTCACCCCAGCCTGGGCACCCTCTGCATGGGACCTGGTTGGTCTTCCCAGACAGCTTCATTTTGCCCCTATGTTCCCTACATAGTTATTATTAATCATGCCTCCTTCCATTTGCAAAAGGGTCCTGGACAATAAATTATAGTCCGCCCTTGTCTTTTAATCATTTTCAAAGTGTCCCTGGGACTCTGCAAGGGGGCTAGAGTGGAGCCCTTCCACCTCAGCCTCTTCCCCCCAGAAGCCCAGATCCCCTGGAGGGTCTCAGTCCTGGCTAATGTTGCTGGAACCCGTTTTGCCCCTGAAGTGTCACCTTGGGATGGGGGGAAGCCCTGGAAGCACCACCTCTCCTGAATTTGAGGTGTCACAGGATTGTGTCACCAGAATCTCCAGTCGTTCTTAACATCTCACTCCCTCTCACATTCTGCCATGTCATCTATAACTAACTTCTCATGATCACTCGGTTCCATCCACACCCCAGTGACTTCCTAGCCTTGACCTTCAGACACAATCGGTCTTCCAAAATCCAGGCACATGGACCTGTGTTTCACTGGCAAATCTTTTTTCTTCCCCTTAAAAAAAGGGGGGGTATAATTGACCTATATTCATCCTTTGTGGCACAGAGTCCCAGGAGTCTTGACAAAGTGCCCATATCTGTGTGACCATCATTATGATCAAGATGTAGAATATTTTTATCATGCCCCCCAAAATCCCTTCCATCCCTTTGTAGCCACCCCTCCCCCCCCACCCTAGGCCCTGGCCACTACCGATGTGCTATCCATCTCTACAGTGTTGGCTTTTCCAGAATGCTATACACGTAAGTGACATCCTTCTCAGTCTGGCTTCTTTCACCCAGTGTCATGCCTTTAGGGTGCATCATATTGGTCCAAGAATCAACACCCACTCCTCCTCATTGCTCAGGAGCATTCCTTTGTGGGGACAGGTCACAGGCTGATCACTCACAAGTGAGGGACATTTGGGTTTCTTTCTGCTTTGGACAATTACACGAAAAGCTATTGTAAATATCACTTCCAGGTTCTTGTGTGAAAATGTTTTCCTTTTCTTGAGCAGCGTGTAGGAGTGGAATGGCCTCATCTTATGCTAAGTGTACTTTTAGCATAATAAGAAACTGCCAAACTGACTTCCAGCCTGGAGTGTCATTTGTTGGCATCCTGAGATGTCCAGAGGTACCATCTCCTTGGCTCTCCTCGTCCACGCAGCAGCTCACACCAAAATCAGCGGGCTCAGTCAGAGCGCCCCCTCAGCCCGGCTGTGCATTCAACCTCTTAACCAGCCCAATCCCCCACTTGCCTGTCTGGCCCAAGTCTCCTCCTCTCTTCCCAGTTTCCACACTGGCTTCACTGTGCTACTTCCTATACGGCAGTCAGAGTGATCTTCTTAAGAAGTGGACCATTTTCATAGCTCCTTCTTGGTCCCACCACACCTGGAGTAGGCAGACCCCAGCCCCAGACTAATCCTCTCTCATTTGGACTCTGTCCCTGGCTCTAAGTGGTCTAGCCACCCTTCCCTGCCCCCAGCCAACAGAGCGCCAGCCCAAGGCTGCCCCAACTTGAGGTACTTATCCCCAAATAACAGTGATGAGAGAAAAGAGCTCATACTTACATACCCTCTGTCTGTTGCCCTCTTACTCATTCATGCCTCACACTCTACTTTATGATCACTGGCCCCATTTTACAGAGAAGAAACTGAGCACAAAGAAGTTAGTTTCCTGGGCCAAAACACAGAATCAGGGAAAGGGGGGGCCAGGCTCACACCCAAAGAGTGGTACATCAGAGCCCATTCTCACTCCCTGGGCAGTTTCAGGGAGGGCATCAAGGTCACCTCCCTAAAGGCCCCTCTGACTGCCCTTGTTCTCTGCTACCCACTTGGTTTGTAGTGTCTGTAGCATTTAACACTTCTGAGCCAGGTGCGGAGAAAGAGCCCACCCATTAAATTACTAAAGCCATACCTCATTGTCCCTGCCTCTGAGTGGGTGCTGGGTAGAAGTCACAGCCGCCTGGACTTTACTAGTACTCCACGGGGGCCACCTGGTTGGGTGGGCAGAAGAACACTCCACCTCTGATATTCAGCAGAATCTTCAAGAAATGAGCCCAGCATAGCCCACCCCTTTTGGTCAGAACTATGTGGACTGGGGCCTCATGGTCGCTCAGGTCACTAGTCTCTGGGTTGGGACCCAGGGGCCCTTCCCTTGGAGGAGCTGGGCTCAGTGACACCCCCAAATGTCACCCTCCCACCCCCACCCCCACACACGGCTGGTTAACAGTTCACTAAGGTCCCTCTACCACCTGCGGATCTGGCCCCAGAGGAAGGGCCCTGCTATTCTTCCCGGGGGCCAGGGCACATGGGGCCTGATTCTGAGGGGCAGAGGTGGGGGTGTTGGCAACTGTTGTGCTAAGGGATTCTTGGGAAGCCCATAACCTGTGGCCAGGAGCCTCATCACTGTCTCTGAACTGCTCAGCAACGGTCTCAATGTCTGTCATATACCCCTTGTCTGCCAACCACCTCAATGAGGGTCCCACCACACTCCAGTTGCCCACCCCCAACTCACCCCTCCTTCCCAGGCAGCCCAGCCTCCTCGCCCCTCTATCACCTGCCCCTAAACGATGAATCCCAGCGGTGGCCAGCTAAAAGGGCAGGACATTGGGGCCTCAGGAGTCACTCACCTCTAGACTTCAGCTGTAAAACTCACTCTCAACTGGATAGACACCTGGACAGGACCTCCCCTCCTTAAAACCTCCCTCCCAATCCAGGTGCTCCCTATTCCCTGAGCCCAAATTGAGCCACCTGCTCTAACAGGAGAGCTCTGTCACTTGACATGTAGTGCTTGGCTCACCTGCTCCTCACAGACAACCACCGTCCTGATTGCTCTCGCCAGACTGCCAGTTCTGGGCCTTCATATGAATGGACTTGAACACCGTGCACCCTCTTGTGTCTGGGTCCTTTCACTCAACATTGTGTCTGAGATTCATCTGCATTGTTGCATGCATCTGGGAGCTATTCTTTCTGTGGCTGCATAATAGTCCACCTAGTTGTATGTGTCTGTGTGCATTTTTGGTATGTGTACATGTGTTTGTGTGCATGGTTATGTGTATGTTGGTATGAGGCTGAACCACCCTTTCATCTTTCTAGCCAGTCAGTGGTTTCACAAAAAAGGTGTCTGTAGCAGTGGCTCCCATCTGTGCCTCCCACCCCTGCAATCTCATACTGCATGTTCCAGGCATGCTGTGGATCCCTTCCCAGGGAGCCCATGAGCAGCTCCTCTCTGGAACCCTGGGGAAGTGAGGAAAAAAGGCCAGAAGCCTCAGATGTCACCACTGCTGCACCCGATTATACAGGTTGTGAGTGGTACTCCTAGGGTTGTACAGTATGCAGCGAGGGGCCCTGCCCTGGCCCGAGGCTGTGGCCTCCAGGGCTCTGGCTCCTTTTCAAGGAGCAAGTGCAGTCCCAGGCCTCAGTGCTGACCTAAGCACTGACCCAGGAAAGGAAGGGCTCTCTGACACCTGGGCCTGCACAGCCTGGCGCAGCACCCAGAGTCCTCAACGAGCATCATCCTTGTGTCTGATCGCATGTGGGGACACTGAGGCCCAGGGGCATGCTGCAGCTGACCGAGGCAGGAAGGGTGGAACTAGGTGCCGGATCATGCATTGTTTGCTCTTTTTGTCCAATCAGACTCTGCCTGCCAGAGCAGCCCCCGTGTAGTGCCTCAATGGACCCATCCGGGTCCTGGGGTAGGGACCCCAGGTGCCATCCAAGGGAACATCCCTCAGGTCCCTCACTCATGTACATCGTTCCAGTAATGGAAATAGTTTGGGCAAAGGAAAGAATTCTCTTCCCGGGGACCTCTGACAGGTGGCCACTGAAATCCTAGAGACTGAGCCCTGGGTGCCAAAGAAATTTTCTTTTCCCCCAAATAGGCCTTATACAGATGTCTTCGTCCCTGCTTGTGCTGGTCCTCTTGCCAGCAGCATTTGTTTGCCCTGCATCCCCCACCAGGCTGATGTAGGGGTCTTCCAGCCCCTGACCTTCTAAATGCCTCCTGCATATCCCACCTTCTTCTCCCATGGCATGAGCGCTGGGGCTGCAGTCTTGCTGGGGGCCTCCCCCAGTCCTGTGGGTCCCAGAGTAAGCCTCTGGCCTCCTGCACATAGAGGCGCTCATCGCATCTTTGCAGAAGGAAGGAAAGATGGGAGACACAGCCCCACAAAAGACAGGGCAGTGGGCAAGGTCATGCAGCGGGGAGGTGTGACATGTAGTCTGAGGGAGTGGTCTGACCCTCACAGGGACCACAGGGGAGTGAAGGTGTGTGTGCTGGCTGAAAGAGCACACCAGGGTCTGTGAGGTGGCTGAGTTCTGTCCTCTGTCTCCCAGCTATTGCCATATTCCACCCCTACCCCACCCTCGAAGGCCCCGGGGAGCCTGATCGCTGCGGAACACGGGGGCTGGGGAAGCACAAGAACTGCCAGCGTGTGTTGGTAACGGGCAGGGCCTTTTAAACACACATCTCCACATGGTGGCGCTCAAGGAGACCAAAATGCATTTAATGTGGTCTAGTCTCATGGCCTATGTCTTCAGATACTGCTAAGTACTGAAAATAACATGAAAATTCACCATTTAAAATATATTTGACATTCTGTGCTCTCATGCAGGGTAGACACCTCTGTGCAAGGGACTCCTTTCCACCAAGCTCCCCAACCCCCTCGCGCAGGCAGGGACTGGGCGCCATGGCAATGCAGGGGCACACACATGGACACATCACTCTGACATTCCCACCCACAGCTCCCAGGACCTGCATGCCCTCACATACATACACACTGTCCCCACCAGGTAGGCATCAGCTCTGCTTACAGCCTGGCACAGCTGCCACACAGATGTACCATATGCACATACATGTTCAGACACAGACACACACATGCCTCCTTCACACAACTGCTCACTGCTGGATGCCAAGACTCACATACATGTGCTGATGTCACCTCATGCCCAGGCACACACACTCCACACAGCCCCCATGGACACAACCAGGGCAGAGGGCCAGTGGGACTGCTGGGGTCTGCCACTCTGACATCCATGGCTGGCGTCTGTCCTGAGTGGTGTGTGCCCAGCCTGACAGCCTGGTGAACATTTAAACCAATGCCCACATATAAAACATACACATAAACACACCTATAGGTAAATATGTGCAAACTGTGTGTGTGTACATATACACATACATATCATGGATCTATGTTATCCCAGATTCACACAGAGACTGTCACGTGCAAACATCTGTACAACAGTCCCATGTACGATGAATCCATACGTTCATGTATGTATGTTTCACTTGAACACAAATGAGGCCATTCCACCTGAATCCATGCCCTTGACGCTCATGCTCTCACAGTCACACACTCTTCTGCCGATATGGCCCTTTGCCGCTTAAGCAGCTCAGGGTCCCAGGGCAGAGCATGCCAGAGGCCATGTCCTTAGCTCACTCCGACCTCAGACCTCCCGGTTCAGACTATTGAGAAAATTCTTGAATATCCCACTGCCTGGGAAGGCGAGGGCGGGAGCACATTGGAATACATACATGCTCAGCAGACCACACCCGGCACACACATGCGCACATACACTCGCCACGCGCTACATCCATGCATGTGTACGAGCGTTCCCATCCCCCACTTCCCTGCGTGTGGCACACTCAATGTGTTAACATGCTCTCTACACCACCAGTGGGCACACATACTCCCTCAGACACTCCCCAGGAGCCGTGTGGTCCTTGCTCTGCCCACATAGCCGCTCCTCCTCCCATCCACCCTCCAGTTTCAACTGCATTAAAGAGGGAGGCTATTTTGACCTTTAGCACAAGCAATAAATAAATAAATACAGGGGAGGGGGAAAGGACAGAAGAGCGAAAACAGAGCATCTGCCTTTGGCAAGAGATGAAAGGCAGCTTGGGGCTTCTCTCCTGCAGGATCTGGGGACAAAACTGTCTGGCATGGGCCTGGGAGGAGACAGACGTGAGAGGAGGTACACCAGGCCACCTGAAATCACCAGAGCTCTGAAGTTCCAGTTAGCTATACTCCAGGAGGAGTGAGTGGAAGGCTGGCCCGCCTGGCCCTGGAAGGATCTCTGTCTGCTGGATGGATTAGAGCACCAACCCCTAATGCTACCTGGCTAACAGGAGCCACCTTGTTCCACCCTGGCTCAGCATGACAATCTGGGAGGGGTTGGTCAGTAGGTTGTCCAATGCCCACTCCACCCTCCCCCCGGGCCAACCAAGGCTGAGCCAGCCGCCGGGCTCAGAGCAGAGGCTCCTCCAGCAGATGCTGCTGCCTACAGCGCCTCAGGGTGAATCTTCTCGGCCAGAAGTGAGGGTGAGGTCTGAGGCTAGGAGAAGGTGTCAGGAGTCAGGCCGACCTCAGGGTAGGCGCTGCCAGGGCATCTCTGGGTGGGAGATGCTAGTTCATGCCCAGGCCCTCCATAGCCCCTGACCCCAGGTCAGGTCTCTAGTGGCAGTAGGGGTCAGAGGAGGAGGGGAGAGGCAGGAGGCCCCACTCAGGCCCTAGCCTCTCCCTGTCATTGGAGTCCCACCCTTTATTTGCATGACCTTGCACTCTGCCTCAGTTTCCCCCAGTTTGGCCTGGATTTCTGGTGCCTCAGGTTGTGAGCTGTCTTGAGGGCACAGGTTGGAGTAGCCTGGACAGGCAAGCTGGCACTGACTTCCTCATGGGCCTGGCCATTTGGGAGGACAGCGCCCTTAGCTGTCCTGGGAAGGGCCCCAGCTCCATCCCAGGGTCCAGCCCCAACCAGCTGTCTTCTTTGCCAGGAACAAGACCCTACCGGGCAGCTTCTCATCCAAGGGCCTGCTTCTGGGCAGCAGAGCCATCAAGCCCAAACTTCTTCTGACTAAGGTTCCAGGGTGTGTGTGTCACTCCTAGTTACCTCAGCCAACAATTCCCCATCTCTCCTGAGACTGTTCCTCCACCATTCAGGCCAGGCACAGCCACTCACCCGGTCTCACCCACGCTGCCCCAGGTTCAGAGAGAGCACCAGTCAGCCTGGACTCTGCAGAGAGAGGGGCTGGGAGGGACTTCGTGGTGGAGTCAGGGCCATGGGGAGGACCGGAGACTCCTATAGAAACAGAAACTGGAGCCCGACCTCTCGGTGTGTCTAAGGCACAAGTCATACTGGGGCCCCTTACGAGATGGGGCCGATCCAGTTCCACCCAGTCTGGGAACGGGGCTTCCTTCCCATGGAGCCATCCACTCCTGCATTTCCCAACTGCCCCTCTCCATGGAAGGGGTGGGGGCCACTGGCCAGGAAAAGAGAGAGAAGTAAACCAGGAGAATCCAGTGTGCTGGGGAAGAGGGGCCCTCCACGGCAGGCAGGTCTCCTATTGGGCCCTGAGAAGCACCTCTAACGGGCAAAGTCAAGCTCAGAAAGCTCAAATGAGTCTTTTTCCTGGCCCCTACCCTCCACCTCTATGACACTGGAAAGCTTGTATTATGATAATGAACATGGTTTTGGATTTTCCATCACAATTGGACTCTAATCTACCCATGAGCATAAAGAACCATGGTGTTGCTGAAGACCTGCCACCGGCCAGGACCTGGCCTTCACAGAGGAGACAGAGGCCCATCCAGCCCTGGGGAAGCGTCAGGAGCCTCTGCCCAGCTGCTTGCATCCTGGCAAACAAATGGAATTCTAATTGTCCCTTTTTTGTACCCTCACGAATTAAAAAAATTTTTAATCACGTTAATTTTTTTTTTTTTTGTAAACAGTCTTACTCAAGCTAAGATTGAGAAAGCCAAAGCCCATTGTTTCTCCCCAAGTTAAAAACCAGCAGGGTGCCCTGCAGCCTGCCAGCCTTTACCTGAGGCTGGGTGGCTGGCTGTAGAGCCATTTCTGGGCAGACTGCAGCCCTTTCCTCAGGCAGAAGGTCCAGCCCCCAGGAGGTCACCTCCTTGCCCCTGAGCCTGCTTGGGCCTCTGAGGCTGAGGCTGAGGACTGCCCGCTCCAGCCACCCACTCTCCCACCAACCTGCTGAGGCCATCGTGAAGAAACATAAAACGTCTAAAACACTACTCAGTCTGTAATCAGAGTGCCTGGCCCCTTCTGCCCACACCCTGGGCCCTCAGGGGGTGTGGGCCTCTCCCTGGCTGGGCGGATGCTGCACCTTGGCCAACAGTAGGTCAGATCTCTGACTCGCGTCTGTAGGGCCGCTGTTCAAGGGCACTGCCGCCAGCCTGGGGTCTGTCAAAGTTGTGCCTAGCTTGAGGGCTGCTGCCTTCCTGGTCTTCATCAGCTTCATCCTCCTCGTCACGACTCACGAAGGCCAGCTCATTCTCGTAGCAAAAGGAGTTGGCGCTGGGCAGCAGGAACTTGTTCTCTACCAGGTCCTTGGCGCTGCAGCGGGGGGTGGAGGGCACCTCGTAGGTCTTGTGGAAGTGTGCGTAGTCAATCTTGTACTGGTTCTTCTCCTCGAAGAGGACAGGCTCGAAGCGGTGACCCCACAAGATCTCATTGGCCAGGTAGGAGCTGCGGGCTTGTGTGGTCATGGCCGTGGCCTCTACCATCCCCTCCAGGATGACCACGATCTCAAAGTCATCTGTCTCCAAGTCCTGCCGGCTGATGCCAAACAGCGGGCTGGCCTCGTCAATCTCGTGCAGGATGGTGATGGGCGACACGAGGAAGATGCGGTCGAGGCCCTTGTCGAAGCCCACATCAATGTCGATCTGGTCCAGCGGGATGTACTCACCCTCCTCTGTGACCCTCGGCTTGATGAGCTGAGCCCGCACGTGGGCCTCCACAATGTGGCTCTTGCGCAGGTTGCCCACGCGCCACATGAGACAGAGCTTGCCGTCACGCAGCGCCACAACCGCATTGTGGCTGAACAGCAGTGTCTGCGCCCGCTTCTTGGGCCGGGCCATCTTGGCCATGATGGCGCCAATCATGAAGGAGTCGATGATACAGCCCACAATGGACTGTGCCACCACCATGAAGACGGCCACAGGGCACTCCTCAGTCACACAGCGCAGCCCGTAGCCGATGGTGGTCTGTGTTTCAATGGAGAAGAGGAAGGCCGCCATGAAGCCGTGCACCTGCAGCACACAGGGCGTGCGGCCACGGTCCTCAGCTGGCTCCAGGTCCCCATGGGCCACAGCGATGACCCAGAAGATGATGCCGAAAAGCAGCCAGGAGGCAAGGAAGGCCAGCGAGAAGATAAGCAGCATGTAGCGCCAGCGGATGTCCACACAGGTGGTGAACATGTCGGCCAGGTAGCGCTGCGACTTCTCATCCATGTTGGCGAACTCGATGTTGCACTGGCCATTCTTCTTGACAAAGCGGTTTCGGCCCCTGCGCCGTGTGTGAACCTTGCCGTTGCCAAAGCCATTGGTGCCCGACATGGTGACCAGGTGCAGCCCGTCCTCCTCTGATGACACAATGCTGTAGGGGTTGGCCCGGCTGGCTGCGGTCATCCCGGGGACAGGGTAGCCCTGGTTCCTCGCCCCCAGGCTGGCTCCAGGTGGGACAGCTCCTGCAACAGACAGGACAGCAGACGTTCTTCAGCAGCCTACGAGTGCCCCGACCCAGGGCCCTCAGATGTGGCTGGCAGACATGCGGACCCTAATGTACCCACAGCCAAGACCCCAATCTTCCCTCCTACCATAAGCCAGCTGCTCACCCGCCTTCTCAGTTTGGCAACCTGCCACCTCATCCTCCCAGGACCTCCAGCCAAAAACCTTGAATTCATCCTCAGCTTCTCTTACTCCCACACCAAGGGTTCTGCTTTCAAAATATATTTAGGATCCATCCCCTTATTCCACGTTCATACAACCTGAGTCCCCATAGTCACCCACCTGGACCGGTCTGGCAGCCACCTTGCCCACCTCCATGCTTCTGCCCAACCCTAGCCCAGCAACAGCCAGGGGGAGGCTGTCCATCATCTCCTCAAAGCCAGAGTCCCCACTGGCATCTGCAGCACTTGTGTGAGCAGAGCCAGGACTCCTCGAGTCTCACCTCTCAGCCTCCCCCTCACTTACCGTGCTGCCGCCTGGGGCCTCCTTCCTGTTCTTTAAACCCACCCTGGACCCTCTCCTCCCAGGCATTTCCCCACCACCTCCCTCTCTCAGGCCTGGGCTTTAATGCCACAAGAACATCTCTAGTTCTTCCTGTGTTCTCAGAGGGTTTTACACCCCATTTGGGTCCCCAACGTGACCCCACAACCCTGACCTCTGACCTAATAAAGGCAGTAATAACAACGGTGATGACGTGCACAGGGTTGTGGTCCCTCCCACGACACAGCCACCTGTGCATGGGGGGTCTGCTGTTTCGTTCACTGCTGACTCACCCCCCAGGGTCTATCGAAGGCCCTGTTCCCCAGGCCACCCCAAACAGGGCCCCACCCACCCTCCTGACACTGACGTACTCCACCCAAGGCACCCACTCTCAACACCCATGTGCCACACCCTCTGCTTCCTTGTCATGAGCGGCAGCTAGGAGGGGGGCCCTAAGTCAGTGCCCAGAGGAGTCATGGACTGGCTGGCCTCGTCCCAGGGGCCCCCTGACACTCACCTTCCTCAGCTCTAAACTAGAGCACATGGGAAGCACTCAGAAGTGTCACTTGGTCAGCCTGCCATGCACACACACTCATTCACACACACTGGGTCGTCTCAGGGCATACCCCACAGCACCGCGCCCAGGCTAGACAAACACTGCTCCCATGGCTCATGGTACTCGTCCAGCCCCTGGACACACAAGCCAGTGGCCACCCCTCCCCCAATGCCCTGTTGGCTCCGGGATGGCCTGCTGGTGCCAGGCTGAGGCGTCTGCAGGCTGGGGGCCATGGTACCACCTGGCCCTGTGGGCACTGGGGCCATCTGGCCATGAGTACTGGGGCTGTGGGTACTCAGGACCTCATTCTGTCTCAGCAGGGCTGAGCTGGAAGGTGAGGGAGACCCTCAGCCAGCTGGCCTCAACATGAGCATGAGGAGACTGGGCATGCTCTTCCCCACCAGTGGGGACCCCTTCTACCCCCAGACCCTACCTGGTCACACTACGAGGCCGGGAGCCCTGAAGTGCCCAGAAGACACTGAGGTCCCAGAGGAGAAGGTCCCAGGACAGCCAGGCCAGGAGGAGGGAGGCAGGTGGCTGGACACCCACCAGAGGCTTGAACACTGGAAGCGACATAGCCAGGAGGTAGCAACACTGGGACTCAGCCCTGGTCTGTATGACCAGGTGCAGTCAGAGCCTCAGGGGGGCACAGCCTCTGATCTCTACTCCAAACATCTGGGAGACAAGTGAGGGTGGAGCCCTGAGACTGCAGACCCCTCCCAAGGTCTGTCTAGGCTGCTAGGTGCTGCTGGGTCTCCAGAGCTGGCACATACATGATGCTCACACGGTGCTCACTGCCTGAGAGAACCAGCTCCTCCGGCCTGGAGAGCAGGCCAGGTGCATCAGCAAACGCTCTTAAGTGAGCCGGTCCACAGCTCAAGAAGGGAGCTACCATTTATATACTTCTACTCTCTGAATGGCGATTCAGAAAGGCAAAGTGACTTCCCCAAAACCACACAGCCAATAAGCAGGAGAGCTGAGATTCGAACCATTTTTGTCTAATGCAAGGTCTCCCGTCATGGGGCCCCAGAGTCTGTGGGGGCCTCTCCTCATGCTGCTATCCTTCCCCGACAGGCGCTCCACCTGACCGCCTCACCATGGACTGGAGGAGCTGAGGCCGGAGGCTGGAATGGTGGATGTTGCTTCTGTCTGGGCCAGGAGGCAGGGAGCCGGCAGTGGGGGGGACCCCAAGGACTCCCTGTGCCAGGAAGACAGCTCAGCCCCAGACTCCTGGACCCTCCATGGGGAGGCACCAGGGTCGGGGTACACAGATGCCGGCAGGAGGCTGCCAGAGTGCTGGGGGTGGGTTTGTGTGGCCTGGAGGCCTTGAGGGACGTTGAACGGGTCATGGCTACTCCAGCTGGGACTCCAAGCAGCTCAAGGCCTGCATGGGACAGAATTGCAAGAATCAAAGGCCAGAGAGCCCATCCTGGTGCATGGCTCCTGGCAGTTGAGCAGCCTCACACCTGGCCAGCTCCCAGGTCAGTGGGGCTGCTGCAGTGATTCCTGGTGTCTCTACAAGGCTGGGCATCTAGGACCCACCCAGACTATGTCACACAGGCCTGGCAACACTCTCACCTGTTCACGTTCCTCCTAGAACCACATAGAAAAAAATCAACAAGGTCATGTTCAGACCTGCTCCCCCTTTGCTCAGAGCTGCATGACACACTCAGTGTGTAGCGAGCCCCTCACAGGCTAAATGAACACAGCAGCACAATGAAAGCCCCAGAAGAAAACCCCAGCGCCACCAACTTGCCAAACATCCCAAGGACACTCCTCACACTCAAACACAGGCTTGGCCGGAAGACTGCATGGCTCTGTGGTCTCTAAGGACTCAATTTAAGAAATGCGGGACAGGCCCTGGCCACGCAGCTCAACTGGCTGGCGCGTCGTCCTGAGGCACTGAGGTGTGGGTTCGATCCCTGGTCATTCAGGGCACACACAGGAATCAACCAGTGAATGCATGGATGGCTGGGACAGCAAATCGATGTTTCTCTCTCCCTTCGTCTGCCTCTCTAAAATCAATATTTTTAAAAAAGAAAGTAATGTGGGAGGATATCCTCAACCAGGGATATGTAGATGTTTAGCTCTTGCTCAGTGGCTGCATGTGGTTAAATCAGATAAGAAATGAAATTAGATTTGTTTGGATGAAAGAAGCTTTAGCAAGCAAGGAGGCCAGCTCCCCATTTTATAGATGGGAGAACTGAGGCTGAGACTCTTCCCAGGTTACAAAGCAACTTGTGGGCTGGGATGAGATGGTAAAGATAACAGGACCATTGTCAGCAGATGCCCAGGTTGGCCAGCGAGGGCCCTGGGCTTTGCTGGGAGGAAATGGGAGAGAGACACTGGGGTGCAATACCTGGACCAAAAGAGACGGGGTGACTTCCACACCGGAAACAGCAATGAAGCAAGTCTAGCAGGCAGAGGACGGGCAGTGAAGCACATGGACGTGGTGCCCGAGAGGTGCTAGAGCTGTCCCTGCCAGCCCCCGCAGCTGTGGACACAGCCTCCAGCCTCCAGTGTGCCCCTAACACTGGTCAGGCCTGGGCTGGGATTTTAGAGAGGCAGCTACCACATGACCTGAGGGAGGGGCCTGAAAGTCACTGGGAGGGGCCTCTGGATAGAGCAGGACACTCTATGCCCAGTCCTCTGAGGCTCTGGACACCTCAGGTTTCAATGACATCTGAAGGAAACAAGGCCAAGGCCTGGGCTCTCACTCTCAATGCCAAGAAAGCAGTGACTCTAATGCCCAATGGAGGGGCCCCGAGGGGCAGGTCTCAAGATCCCCCACCTTCAGGGGCCTCTCAGCTGGCCAGGACCCCTTCAGAGGTATATCAGTATAGTAATCAATGCACATTCAGTGCTTATTATCACCAGGTACTGTTCTAAGAGCGCTAATTAACTCACGTAATCCCTACAACCACATTAGAACTATTAACCCATTTTCCAGATGAGGAAACTGAAGCTTAGAAAGATTGAGTCAGTTGCCCAGGGTCACACAGCCTTCAAGGGATGAGCTCCCAGACTGAGGGTACGGGGGGAAAAATGACTCCCAGGCCCCAAGGCCAGAATTCAGGCATGACACTGTATTCGTCTCAGTCCTCAAGGCCTTTGCAATCTCATGTAGTGATAAGACATACAGGCATCCTGAATCTCAGCACTTGACAGCAGAGATAAAACCCATCCCAGCACCCGTCACCCAAGGCATTCGGCCCTTGCTTAGAATGTCCAGGGATGGGGAACTCCAACCTCATGATCAAGTCCTCCCATTGGAGGAATCCTTAGAGATCACCTAGTTCCAGGAAAGCCAGAATGTGGTTTACACACACCTTTTTCTAGCCCATGCCTGCAGCAGATATCACTAATCCATCATGGAACTTTCTCACTGTGTCCTGGGACAGCTTCAGAATCTCCTAATCCATTCACTATTCATCAGATTTAGGAGGAGGCCTTTAAAAATACAATCTTTCATTTGCAGACTGGCAGGCCTGAGGGTGTACTGAAGCAAGGCAGGGAGCTCTACAGTGACAGGCACCAGGGGCTGGGAGTGCAGGCCATGAGCCGTGACAGGTGCGGGGCGGGGGGTGGTGGTATTCCAGGTGGGGGCGCCGTGGAGCAAGAAGCAGGGCGGGGCATGCTGGCACATTCAGCGAGGCCAGTGAGGAGGCTGAGGCTAGCTTGGGGATAGCCAGGAGTTGGTGTGAAGGGGAGATGGAGGGTTGGAAGGGAGGCCATTTGCATTCTCACAGTCTGGGAGAAGAGGGTGAGCTCCTGCCCAGGGTCGCCTTTGCGGGCCAAGTTCCCCAACCCCTGACAATGTACAGAGAAGCCTCTGCCCACAGTGCATACCCACAGCCTGAAAACATTCGGCGTTAACACAGTGCAGGCTTTCTGTACTGAGGCCTTGCTGGGCCTGAGGAGAGAAGCAGCAACAATTTGTTACATGCTAGGGACGGGAGTGGTCAAGGTTCCACGCATTCTCTGGACCCTCACCATTCCGGGGCCCACTGCCCACTATCCAACCACCAACACAGTATTTTTGCCCAAAAGCTCTAGGGCAGGCTAGGGAATGAATGCCCCAGGAGCAACCAGCAAGCAATGATTGACAGGGCAGTGCCCTGCAGCCCCTGGGCCCACTCTGGAGTGCCTGCTCTCTGCTGCCTCCCCAAGTTCCTCAGCCAGTTGCCCCCAGCAGTGGCTTTGTCAAAAATCCTCCCCACAGCGGTTCCTTCCCTTCCTGGCTCACTTCCCCACTCACCTCCAGTACCACGCTCCTGGGGCTCACCAACCACTAAACTGCCTGCGCGGAACCTAGTCTCCTGGGCTCTCCCTCCCAGGCCTCAGGTGGCCCCTCTATGGCAAAGGCTCCTGAACTCAAGCCTCCCCTCCTGGGTGTCTCACAGCACCACGTGGACAACGTGGTTTCCCCTCTTCTCCCAAACTTCCTCCTCTCCCTTTTCCTCTGCCACCTCCTCCTCTCATTCCTCTTCTCTTCCCTCACCCTCACCTTTCCCCTCCTCCTTCTACTAGTCATGGGGAGAGCTGGCAGCCTGACCACTTCTCCAACTGCCCCAGCTACAAGCCTGGCCTCCTCCCTCTCCATACGTACCTATATCTATTCCCTCAACTGGTCCTATGTATTTTACCTCCCAAATCCTCAAAGCCACCCTCCTGTCCAGGCTACTCCTGTTGGGACACAGCAGCAGGCTCCTGATGGACTTCATTGTGGCATCCCTCAGTCCCATGTGGCCAACCACCAAATCACAGGTAAAGGGAATGTTTAAAATCTTCTCACCCATCAGGGATCAGCTGAAGGCCACTACTTCCATGAAGCCCTTTGGATTCTCTAGCCATGGATTCTCCTGCTAGGGTCAGAAACTACTCTCTACCCTGTGGGAGAGTTGACCTTGCCCGGGCGCAGACAGGCTGACACAGACCTAGCACAGAAAGGGCATCCAGGAATGCTCACTGACCAGACAAAGGGATGAGGGAATAAGCACCTGAACAGAGAAATGACTAAGGAGATGGGTAGACCAATGAATGAGGAGACAGCTATATGTACAGATAGGTGGTTGAGCATATGGATGGATAAACAGGACTGGCAAATAACTGGATGGATGGATGAGTGGTAACCAGGTAGATGGATGGGTTAGATGAGTGAAAAATTATTGGATGGGTTGGGTGGATAGATTAGTGAGATGAATAGATAGAAGAATCAATGGATGAAAGCTTGCATGGGTGGTTGGGCGAGTTGATGAATGGCTAGGAGTGGTGGAGGAAGAATAGTTGAGAGATGGGTAAATACACAGATGGAAAGATGACTGGATGGGTTGCGTAGGTGGGTGGATGGCAAATGGATGGGAGGATGTGTGGAACTAGCGGATGGATAGTGAGTGAATGAGAGGCTGAAGAGGGAAATGGATGGGTGAATAGGTAGATGAACACAGAGGTGAGGGGGTGGGTGCATAGATGCATGTTTGGCTGAATGGATGACTAGATGGACAGGTGTGCGTCAGTGACCTTAATCTTACCTCTTGAATCCTATTTTCTAGGTAACGGTGTTGAGTGGGCATGTGGCTCTCTTCAAGGCTGCATTAGCAGCAGCTGCCATTTTTCCAGCATCAACTAGAGATGAATCAGTCACTAGAAGACCCTAAAGTTAACAAAGCAAAGCCAAATCACTGTAGATGGTCTGCTCTCCTCAGAGGGGCTAAGAAGTCCGAAATTTCCACATGAACCCACATTTCTGCTTGCTACCCCCAGGGCCCTTTGGGAGGAGGAGGGTGCCTCCCACACCTCTGATGTCCCACACCTTCACAGCATGTCAGCCTACCCATGAAACACTTTCAGAAACAGAGAAGGGCAAGACAAAATCAGTCCCCAGAGAAAATAACAGCTGATAATTAGCAAGTATCTACTGCATCCAGACACTTTGGTAGGAGGTTTACAGACGTCGACTCACATCATCCTCACAACAAACCCACAAGGTTAGAACTATTGCTGTTCCAATTCCAGAGAGGTAGGTAATGTGGCAATCCTCCTAAGGTCACAGAGGAACTCAGGTCCCTAGCCTGTGCCCCTAGCCACCACCTGAAGAGCCTTCCCAATTCCAATCATAGGGCCTACCTGTGGATTGGTGGATAAATGGATGGATGGCTGGCTAATGAATGAGTGGATAGATGGATTATGAATGGATGGACGATGGATGGGTGGATATATAAATGGCTAAATGAAAGGGTGGGCAGATAGATAATAGGATGAATGCATGGATGGGTGGATTACGGGTAGATGGATGGGTAAATTTTGGATGTATGGATAACGGATGAATAGGTGGGCAAATTATGAATGGGTAGGTGTGTGGAAGAATAAATGAATGAATGGGTAGATGCATGGATAGATGGATGGGTTATGACTGGATGAATGGATTATGGATGGATGGGTGGGTGGATTAGTAATCCAACTGTTGCCCTGGCTGGTGTGGTTCAGTGGATTGAGTGCCAGCCTGCAGACCAAAAGGCTGCCAATTCAATTCCCAGTCAGGGCACATGCCTGGGTTGCAGGCCAGGTGCCCATTTGGAGGCATGAGAGAGACAACCGATTGCTGTTTCTCTCACACATCATGTTTCTCTCCCTCTCCTTCTCCCCTTTTTCCCCTCTCTCTAAAATAAATAAATAAAATCTTTTAAGAAATAAAAACTAAAAAATAAATCCAACCATTGGTGAGTCACCACACATTACAAATGGGTAGGTGTGTGTGTAAATGGATGGATGGGTGGATTATAGATACATGAATTATGGGTGGATAGGTGGGTGTGTAGATAGATAGATGGATGCATGCATGATAGATAGATAATTATGGATGGATGGGCAGATTATAGATGGATGGATTATGGGTGGGTAGATGGGTGTGTGGATGGATGATGGATGGATGGACGGATGATGGATGGATGGACGGATGATGGATGGATGGACAGGTGATGGATGGGTGATGGATGGATTATGCACAGGTATGTGGGTGTGTGAACAGATAAATGAATGGGTGGTGGATAGATGGATAAGTCAATAATAGATGCATGGGTAGGCGGGCTATGAATGGGTGGGTGGGTATATTTGTAGGTGAATGAATGGATGGATGAATGAGGTGGTTGGGGGTACAGTAAATAGGTGAGTGGGAGAGTGGATATCTGACTATACAGTAACTTGTCAGAGGCTTGTCTTGAGCATACATACATCCTCTGTGGTCCCTGCAATCACCAAGCCTCAGTTTTCCCATCTGTCAAAGGGGCCCCCTGCTTTCATATCTTGCATGCTATGAGGATCACAGAAGAGTGTGTTGGGAAGGGGCTCTGTGAATTTCCAGAGGCATGCCGACTTGAGATGCCCTTCTCACCTTCCCCCACCTGCCAGCCAGTGAGCCCATGAAGCCTCATCCTTTCATATCCAAGGCTGGCTGTACGCCACTGCCACACTGGTTTTTCTAGCTGGGATTAAGGCAACTGTTGGTGAATTACCCCACATTATAAGCCTCCTAGGGCAAACAACAGCAATGAGTAAACAGAGTTGGGTTCAAGCTCCAGCTCTGCCCCTCGCAAGCTAGGTGACCTTGGGGGAGTCCCTTCCCCTCTCTGGGCCTCTGCTCACTCCGCATGAAGACGGCCGGCATGGGCCCTCCAGGCCCTCGCCTCAAAACCCCCGTCCGCACCCGCCGCTTCCCACTCTTCATCACTCCCTGAGCAGCTGCCCTGGGCCCTTCAGCGCCTCTCTTGGATCTTTCACTCTCAAAGCTGATGGGGAAATTGAGGCTCAGGGAGGCTCCATCACAGACCACTGCCCACAGCTGGGAATTCCTAGGGCAAGGACTTGTGCCCAAGTCTCTAATCTTAGGTCCGTCCCGTTGAGTGGGCCCATGTTGTGCCTGACCCTGTGTGCTCAGCTCTTGGCTTCAGTTACTCCAGCCTTTGTGGTCCCACCCTGAAGGAGCGATGATTCTTCTTACTGGACAAATGGAGAAACTGAGGTTGAGAGAGGGTAAGTCCCTTGTCCCAGGTCACCTAAGAGCTGGAACTCCTGAGCAGAGGAGGTGTCTGTCACAGGGCAATGGGTGCCAAAGAAGGCTAGGCAGAAGGGAAGCGGGTGAGAACCGTGGACAGCCTGCCCTCCCCACGTCCCACTGGTCGTCTGGCCTGTTCCAGGTCCTCAGCCTCATCCCTGACTCCCTATTCCCTCAAAGGGGTTTTCTCCAGACACACAAATCCAGTCAGTCAGATTGGTTCTCGCCCATGAGGGCGGCAAAATTGGCTCCATTCTACAGGGAAACTGAGGCACAGAGAAGTGACTTGCCCAAGATCACAAAGCAACTGAATGAGTGGCACCTTGGAGGCAAGAACATAGGCCTCTGGGTGACCTGCCCAGTGCTCCCGCCTCCACCCTGCAGCAGCCCATGATGACAGCTCAGCCATCTTAAGTCCACCAGACACTCTCTGGGGTCGTGCACGGTCACAGTCCTGAATGGGGCAGTGTGGGAGCAGGGGCCAGGATTTATACACAACAGAGGGGCAGCCAGAGCCCAGGCGGGCCAGACTGGCCGTCAGCCTCCCAGCCAGCGAGGGCAGGGCCTGGACCAACACTGGAGCACCCTCCATGCCTTCCTGCCAGTGCCACCCTGTCAGTGAGGGCCAGGGCTGACGCCTCCCAGGGGACAGGGCAAGGCACTTCCCCTTCCTGAGGCCCAGCTTCCTCCTCCACAAAACGGGCTAATGACTAGCCTCCCAGGGGATGTGCAGTTCGATGTGTTGAGGGAGGTATGCTCTGGGCACAGGGCCTGGCACAGCAGGGCTCCAGGAGGAGGCAGCTGTCATCATTGCCATCATGACGTCAACACTCCTTGGAGGGGTGCCACACAAAGGGCTAGAGAGTCCTTAGTCCCAAATTCAAGGCTTGGTCATTCCCCCAGCTGGCTGGCAACCTCTCCCTGGGCCTCAGCCTCCTCATCTGCAAAAGGGGAAGACCCCGCCTACCTCGGGAGCCTGCCAAGCAGGTAAACCAAGGCCCTGTCCCAGTGTGTGGCACATAGCAGACCCAGCGTTGGTGCCAGATCCTCCCAGTGTTCTCTGACAGGGGTTTTCCAGCTCTGATGGCCAGCATAAGCAGCTCAGGGCAGAAACAGGGATTCCCAACAGGATTAAAGCCAGCACATCCCCGACCCTCCCCCTTGGCCCCAAGTGTGCCTCGGCAGGCAGCTAAGCAAGCGAGCCACGAGCCCTGTCCCCTAAGGAGCAGCACAGCTCCCTTGTTTCTGTGTGTCTGGGACAGTGCTGGCCGGCAGGCAGCGCTCGGTACATGCTGGCTGCAACAACCACAAGTGCCCACGACCCTTCAGTGCCTCCCCCCGCCAGTTCTGTGGTCTCTAGACAGAGGCTGGACACATTGACCCCAGTGGTAGGCCGCACCAAGTCGCCAGGGGGGGCGGACATCTATCCTCTGATACCTGAGGAGAAGCCAGGGCATAAGGTTCTGGCCCCAGGCGTGGGCGATGGGTCAGGCCAGGCACCAGGGAATGTTTCTGGGGGTATTTTTATCTTGAGAACATCCTTCTACAGGGGGCAGGGGTAGAAGGGAGACAGAGTGCCCTTGGCCCCAGGCCTCTGGGAACAGCAGAGGACAGAGGCCTCTGAACACTCTCTAATAGAGTGGCTATTCCAGGCAGCACCCCATACCAGGGGAGGCATCTGACCCAGCACGGGGGGCAAAGGGGCTTCCTGGAGGGAGCAGCAGAAGCAGAGAAGGCCCAGCCTGAAACCAACCGCAATACAGTGAGTGAGGCTCCGAGTCCCACAGATCGAGTTGCACACCTGGCCCTGTTCTTCACACGCTGAGCATCGGCCAAGGTCTCCCTGCCTCTGAGCCTTCCCGTTCCTATTTGCCAAGGAGGGGCTGGTCCTTCCAAACCCGACACTCTAAAATCCTAAGGGATTAGGGGATGAGGGGAGTATAGAGAGACAGGCGGGGCCGTGCCCTAATAAAGGGGAAGGAGAAGGTGTATTGAGTGCCTGAGTATGTGGGCACTGAGGCCGAGGCGGCACACCGACAGGTGGAAGAGACTGCAGCGCTGAGAGGCCATGAATGCATGTTGATGAGCTTGCACTGGACCCCAGAAGAGAGTTTAAAAGCATGAGTTCTGGAGGAATAGGGCTTGGGTTCATATCTTGTCCCATCCCTTCCTATATGGCCTTGGACAAGTCATGTAACCTCTCTGAGCTCATTTTCTCACTTGTAAAACGGCATTAATCACGGTATGTATCTCGTGGGGCGATGATGGTGCTTCAGCAAGTTAATACATGAAAGTTGACCGGCTGGAAATCTCTGCGCCCCACACCCCCAACACACACACACACACGCGCGTGCGCGCACACACACACACACACACACACACACACACACTTCCATCATCACATCCCTGAGTCTGACTCATGTTGGAGAGTGGTCACAGGTCTCTGGAGGGCCTCATGGAGGGCCTCAGTTGGACCTCACCCCAGGCAGGAAGGAATGAGCAAATGGACAGAAGAAACTCCAGAGGATTAAACCCGGTGAGCAAAGGCATCATGGCTCCTGCTTTCCTTACAGCAGTAAGTTTTCAAGCTTTAACCTAATTTGAGTCTCAAACATTTCCTAAGTGCCCAGCATGTGCGTGGGAAAGCAAAGGCCTGAGATTAAGTAACAAAAAAATATCCTGGAACCTAGAGAACATCATGTTAAGTGAAATAAGCCAGTCAGAGAAAGACAAATACCATATGATTTCACTCATACATGGAATGTAATGAACAAACTGAACTAACAACCAAAATAGAGACATTCATAGATGGAGAACAGAATGTCAGGTATGAGAGGGGTGTGGTTAGGGGTGGAGGGATGAGTAAAAAGGAAAAAGGACTCATGGACGTGGTCAGCAGTGTGGTGATTACGGACAGTAGGGGGATGCAGACGGGTGGAGGTGCAAGAGGGTATAAGGGGGATAAATGGTAATGGAAAAAATGCAATTAAAAAAGAAAAGAACATCCTGAACAACAACAACAAAAATACCACAAATAATTTGCCAATGTAAAAATATTTATGATGTTGTTTATCAAAACCCACCACAAGCAAAACAAAAGGTGTAAATGCTTTGTCTGTTTGATGTTTGTTATTAAAAAATGAAGACTGATGCACTTAATATACAAAGAGTTCTTATAAATCAACAAGAGAAAAGGACACGCACTAGGAATAAATAGAGGGCTAGGGCTGGGCTCCCCACTGAGGGCCATGCGATCCTCAGGAAGCCATGTCTCAGCAATGTCCACACCTTACAGCCTCGGTGTAGGCCAGTCCCTCACGGAGAAATGCCTTGCTCTGCTTTCCGGAACTCGATGCATCCTTCGAGCTCAGAGGATGCCTCCTCCTCCTCTGTGAGGCCCTCCAAGGTTCCCCTGGGTCCCTTGGTGCTCCTTGCCGAGTCCCCACAGCATGTTTCTTGGGCCCCTGGCACCAGTGCTTGGTTTCAGTGAGTGGCTAGCATTGCATCAGAGATTATTCCAGGTAGGGTGGCTTCGGCATCTTTCACAAAGGAGGGAATGAGGCAAAGAGATGTGCACAGCCTTGTCCAAGGTCACCAGTCTATGGGCCACAGAGCTGACCCTACCACCAAGTCATCCTGCCTCTGGTCCCTCCGCGCTGCAGCCACCGCCTGGTTAAGGAGCCCCCCACCCCAAGGCCTGCTTGTCCCAATCAGGGAAAAAGCCCCACCTTGAAGGTCACATTTCTTCAAAATGGGCTGGGCCCAATGTGAGGCCTGTCTAGGCAAAGGCCAGGCAGGACCACGGCCCGAGCCCCCAGCCTCGGCCCCACAATGGCCCAAAAGTTCTGCTGGGGGACCACAGGGACAGTTGCTTCCTCAGGTTCCCTTTTCTTTTCCTCCTCACTTTGCAAATTTGGCTTTGCTTGGGGACCAGAATACTCTCTGGGAGGGCCTGACAGGCCTCTGAGGGTCCTAGGGTTCAACTGCACGGGCAGGAGGCTGAGTCCTGAGATCAGAAGTCCCCGAAAATAGGGTGGGCCCGGGGCTCCCCTTACAGCTCAGGCCCAGGAGAGCTGCCGAGGGCCCCGCCTGCTCACCAGAACCACACTGGACGTTCACTCACTCAGCAGATCTCTACTGAGCCTCTACATGCCTGTGGCCGACATCGGAATGGGGCAAGGCAAGCAGAAACCATGCTGAGGGTGGGTACTATCCCAGAGGTCAGGAAAGGCCGCTCTGAGAGAATGCAGGAACAGCGATTCTGGAACAGCAGGGACAAAGGCCCTGAGGCTGAAATGTTGCTCTGTGTGTTCAAGATCCTGGAGGGAGAGCAATGGGGCTGGAGCTAAGTGTGCCAGGGAGAGGGCAGCGTAGGTGAGAGGGAGCAGGGACAGCTTAGAGAGATCACTTGGTTGGGGACACATAGCCATGTGGATCTGGGGGACACATAGCCATGGAGGATCTGGGTCTCCTCTTCCTCATTTACGATGTCCCAGAAACAGTGCTCAAAGGAAACACTTCCCATGTCCCTGCTCTGCCCACACACCAGACCCTCTGCCCAATGCCCTTTCTTCCTCGGTCTCCCTCCAACTCCTGTGCATCCTTCAACACCAAATCCAAGACCTGACCCCTTGTGCTTCCCTCAGTCCTAGTCCAGATCATTCTGGGTACTAATTACCTATCCCTCCAGGTGTCCCCCAGCAGCCAGGAGGTCCCTGAGGCCAGGACCTAGGTCTGACGGCCTGGAGCCTGGGGTCAGCTCCCAGGAAGAGGCGAAGGAGGGCCACAGGGATCAGGCCTCAAAGCACCTTGGGAGTTTAACCCAACCATGCCCTTGAGGTCTGCATTGCCACACGGCAGGCAGGGCTGCAACCTGTGCCAAGACCACTTCAGTCTCAACTTGTCATGTGACCTGGCCCTATCTGGGCTTCAGTTTCCCCCTCCATCAAATCAGAGGTGCCTCTGGGTCCTGTTCATCTTGATGCAGGGAAAAGGCTGTGGCCTGGGAGATGGAAAAGCTCCCACCTCCTTCCCTCATCACCTGTTCACAGCAGGGAGGGGGCATGGCTGTCACATCAGAGCCCCCTGGGATCTCTAGGAGAGCCACGGGCAGGAAATGTTAGCAAGGGGGCTCCAGGCCAAGCCTCAAGGTACCAGAGGCCCTCCCGCCCCTAACAGGACCGTTGGGAGACATCATAATACCTGCCTTGGGCATTTCATGCAGAACAGCCAAGCGGGTGGGCCTGGGAAGCAGTTGTTTCCCACTATAGAGGGGAGACTGAAGCACAGGCCATAGCCTGAGAGGCATGTACTGATCCCAGACCCAAATGAGGTGTGCCCAGGGAGACCGGAGGCAAAGTGAGGAAGACTGACAGGGAAGTGTGGACGGTTTTGGCAGGCTGTGCAGGGCAGGGCTGCGTGGCCTCCGCCACAACTCAGCCTGTTCCAGAAGGTCTTACCCAGGGGTCCAGTGATGGAAACCAGGGCTCTGGGAACTGAATGGTGGAAACACATGAACTTCCCTCTCTGCAAAATGTGCTGCTGCCTGTGACGAATGGAAGCAGCAGAGCCATGCAGCAGGGTGTCCAACCTACGGGTCGCAGCCAGGATGGCTATAGATGCAGCCCAATACAAAATCAGAAATTTACTTAAAACATTATGAGATTTTGTGTGTGTGTGTGTGTGTGTGTGTGTGTGTGTATGTATGTGTGATTATGCATTGCAATGTCGCATAAAATGAACGTACGGCCCTGGCTGGTGTGGCTCAGTGGATTGAGAGCCGGCCTGTGAACCAAAGGGTCACTGGTTCAATTCCCAGTCAGGGCACATGCTTGGGTTGCAGGCCAGATCCCCAGAAAGGGGCGTGTGAGAGGCAACCACACATTGGCGTTTCTCTCCTGCTCTTTCTCCCTCCCTTCCCCTCTGTCTGAAAATAAAAAATAAAATCTTTTAAATAAATAAATGTACATACATTCTCACCATTTGTACACGTGTGGCTTCAGTTTTACAGCAGTGTGCTGCTTCCAGCATGTTATCTTCCAAGCACAGACAGTAGAACTGACACCATAAGACATTACATGTACTCGTGGTGACTTAGCGAGGCAGCGGTTATCAATAATATTTCAACCTATCATTGCCACGTTAGGCCCTTAATGTTATTTAGAAGTCAGGGGAGCATTCTTATTTGATTAGTAAAGGGGCTCCCACCCCTTGGCAGCGCCTCACACACCACTGCCGCGCTTTCCCATCAGCCCTCGGTCTCGCCCTGCTTTCTATTATAGAAACCTCACTTTTTATTTTCCTGCCAATTTTCATAATAAAAGCAAACAAAGTCCCTTATCTATTATTAGTATTTTAATCCCAGCATGGCTTCTACAATGTCTCAAAAGACAAAAGAACCCAAAAAAATAAAAATTATGGATGAAGGAAGATTGTTCAATGAAAAGTGGACAGACGACTATTTTTTTGTTGAGGTGAATAGTGAGGCACTCTGCTTCATTTGTAGGGAATTTGTGCAAGCTTTCAAAGACTATAATTTGAAAAGGCATTATATGCAAAAACATGCTGCCAAATTCACTGTGTATGAAGGATTGTGTCATAAGGACAAAATAGTGGAACTGAAAAAAAGTCTCTTCTCAACAAAATTTTTTTCAAAAAGTTACAATTTGGGCCAATTCCACTGTAAAAGCTAGTTATGTGGTAGCATATTTAATAGCAAAAAATTCAAAACCATTTACTGATGGTGACTTTATTAAGCAACATATAGAAAGTGTGGCAGACATAATTTGCCCTGAAAAAAAAAGGGGGATATTTCTAAAATCAGTTTGTCTCACCAGACTATAGCCATGTGGATTGAAGAAAGTGGAAAAATCTATCACAAGAAGTTTGGAGAGTAGAGCTGCTAATTTTAAACTTTATGCTTCGGTCACAGACGATGGCACTGATACTACAGACACAGCTCAACCTGTCATTTTTAATAGAGCTATTGATGACGGGTATGACGTCACCCAAGGAATGGCCTTGTTAGTGCCATTAAAAGACAGAACTAAATCGAGAGATTTGTATGACGCAGTAAAAAGTATGTTTAAGTGATTTTCTTTGTCCAATGCTAACACATCTGCTTTAGTTACCGATGGTGCCCCAGCGACATAGGTAAAATAGAGGGGCTTGTAAAAGTAATGGAAGATGATTCAATTGGCACCCAAAATTCACATTTAATGAAGTATCATCCCATTGTGTATCAAGAAAATTTATGCACAAAAGCTCTAAAAATGTATGTCGTGCAAATCATTATCAAGACTGTGAATTTCATAAGGTGCCAAGGGACCGAATCAGCGCCAATTCCAGGAATTCCTTACAAGCACTGGTGCTGACACGGCGACATCATTGACTTTTCGGAAGTAAGACAGCTAAGTAGAGGACAAATGTTGAAAAGATTTTATGATTTGTGACATGTTATCAAGTCACTTATGGTATCAAAAAACAAACTTGTGCTGGAACTTGACAATGAAAACTGGCTTACAGATTTAGTATTTTTAGTGGACTTAGCCACTCATTTAAAGGAGTTAAACAAGCATCTTCAAGGTGAAAACTAACTTATCTATGCCATGTTTCAAATCATAACAGCGTTCCGAATGAAGCTGAAATTACGGCAAAGCCCAGATGAAGGCAATCAATTTTATGCATTTCAACATGTTGTCTACATCTGGCCAGTCCTGTGAACAGCGAAAAATATGCAGCCTTGCTTTTCGGTCTGATACAAGAATTTGAAAATAGATTTCAAGATTTCTGGGAAAATAATATTTTTCTATATTTGCGACTCCATTTTCAGTTGACATAATGTGTTACCTGCCAATTTTCAAATGGAATGCGCAGAGCTGCAATCTGACATTCAACTTAAAGAAAAATCTGATCATGTCTCTTTATTGGACTTTCACTTGTACCTACATTTGCGATAAACTATTTTCAAGAATAAAACACATTAAGAGTAAAATTATAACCAAAATATCTGATGAGCACCTTGAAAACTCAGAGAACTGCACCTACTTCTATCAGGGCAGATATTGACGTAATAGTTTCTCAAACATAATGTCAAACATCCTACTAGTTTTATGTTGCCCTCTTTTACCTTTATAATAAAACAATATCAAAAAGGCATCAATGATGTTTTATTATTTAGATATACACATTTTCCATATTAGTGATCACAAACTTGGGACCTGCTCAACAATTTTAAAAGATTATTCAAACGGCCACTGTATAATTAGGGTTATTATGTGAGGACTTTTTTACCTATATGTGGTGGTGGAGATCACAAAAATTATGCACAGATCTTTTTTTTTGGCTCATCAGTTTTTGTTAGTGTTTGTGTATTTAATGTGCGGTCCAAGGCAACTCTTCTTCCAGCGTGGCCCAGAGACGCCAAAAGATTGGACACCTCTGACCTACAGCCTGACATCTGGTACAGCTGGTTTGGGGACTTTGCTGTCAAAGCCGTTATTAAGCAACAGCATGCTGATCACTGTATTATACATTCTAAAATAATGTTTTAATAAATATTTCACATTTCTGGTTTCGTTTGAGGTCCTATGTGGGTTCTTCCATGCACTGTGGACATCAAAAGTGTCCACAGCCAAACAGGTGAAGACTGCGGCCTCACCTGTGAAATGGTGGGGTTGCCTGGGCTGTGTCTCCCTCGTTCATTCATTCATTCCACAGCACGTCCTCATCGAGCACCAAGTCATGCGATGCCCTGTGTGAACAGGGTAGGAAGCCCCTGCCGTCTTGGTGCTCAGAACAGATGAGGGGTCGGGGAGGCAAACATTTCAGAAGAAATGAATAAATGAAAAAGATTCAGGCTGCAGGAGGTGCTGTGCAACCAGCTGGGGGAGCTGTGATCCTGCTGGTTGGCAGAGAGCCAGGGCCTGGACCAGGCAAGAAGGAGCTCTGTGGTCTGGGACAAGCGGTTCCCCAGGAGGGAAGGGGGAGATGAGGTCTGAAAGGGAAAGGGTGGGATGGGCAGGTAGGGATCTTGCACATGGCCCATCTCTGATGTCCAAGGCCAAACCCAAAGTCCCTTGGGAGCCTTCCCAGGGCCCAGGATAGGAGCATGAACCTGAGGAATTTTCTGTAACACAGGGAAAGGTATTGAGAGCATCACCCTCCCACGTAGTACCTCACCTTTCGGAGTGAGGTGCAGGCTGTTCCTGGCACAGCCTCATGGAGAATGAGGCTCAGGGTGGGAAGGCACCCACTGCTAGAGGGTGACTAGACTGACCTTCTGACCCTACGGCCACCTCACACCAACCTCACCAACCACACAAGCTTTTCCAGCCCTAAGGAACTGAAACTGTACACCACTGTGCATCAGACATGCCCAACACTTGACACATGCTACTTCAGTTCATGCAACTGTGTCTTTCAATAGAGACAAAAGACTGAGCTCAGAGAGGGTGAGCTCCTTGCCCAAGGCAACACAGCCAGTCCGCAGCAGAGTAGGTATGAGAATCTAGGACTCTGAGGGCCATGGGAACAGAGGCCCTATACCTGACCACACACACCTGGTACTAATGTCTCTAGGAGAAACCAGTCTCTCCGGAGGGCTCAGGACCACCTCCTAGTTGAATGGCTCCCACCACCTGCCACTCATGGCTAACTGATGCTGTGGGAAGACAGGGGCTACAGAGGACCTGGGGGAGGTGGGGTGAGGACCTGGCATTTGGACCTTGTTTGGCCCCTGCTGTGCTATGTGATCTTGAGCCACTGGCCCTCTCTGAGCTTGTGCCCAGGAGAATGAGGTAAGTTTGGGGGCATCTGTCCTAGAACAAGGGATCTTACCAGTGGGTCTCTGCCCTGAGGGCACGTGAGGCAGCCACTGAAAGTCCCAGGGAAGTTTTCTCATGCCTGAAGCTTTTATTTAGCACCCAGCAATCTTGTGAGAGACTGCCTGGGTCTCTCTGGGCCCCTAGGGGAAGAAACAGGGTAGAGATAATCCAGTGGCCCAAAACGGCAGGCCAACCAGTGCCAGAGGGATTGTCCCCTCCTAAACAAGGCACCTGGAGAGCTCACATGCACCTGGTGGCCGGGGGCCAGGGCCAGAGCTGAGAGGATGAATGAGGGTGCTCTCCACCTCACCCACACACCAGCATCTGCCAGCAAAGGAGGGCGGGGATATGTTAGGGTGAGGTTGGTATGGACTCATCCTACGGCCTGGTCCCAGCCACTACGTGCTCTAACTTGCCCTGCCTCTGTCTCTAAGGCACACATTTCCATTATTAATCCTCGCCTCAATTTCTGCACTGGTTAAATGGGCCTGATGTTAGTGCCTCCCTGGTACAACTGTTGGGAATTAATGAAGTTAGCGGATGCAAGGTGCCCAGGTCACAGTCCGGCACACACAGGTGCTCATGGGTGCACTGTCCTTTCATGAACACGCCACCAGGAGTACAATGCGTGTCATTCTAGGATTGTCAGGGGTGTGTGCGCCTGGCCCCACTTTGCATTTTCCCAGAAACAGACCTTGAGTCAAAGATCTGGGAGCAGGTAGTTTGGGAGGGGACCCAGAGAAAACAAGACAGGGAAGTAGAGCAGCCAGCAACAGGTGGGTTGATGAGCGCCTCACCATGGCAGGCACCAGGGTCCCAGCCTGCTGGGGCATAACACTGCACCTTCGTTATCCTCTCAGCGGCAAAGAAGCCCCACGGCGCTGGGGCGGGGGCTGCTGCAGTGGCTTGGTGCTGTCCACCGAGGGTGGCAGGGTGGGGATGACTGGTGGCCAGAAGAGGTGCTCGTGCAGAGATGAGGATGTAGCAAATGAAAGCGCAAGGTACAAAGTGGGCGATCCAACAGCTCACGTCTCACATGCAGCGGGGTACGTCTGCAGGTGTCCCAGGCGTCAGCTGTGTAACCTCTGCCCCTCGGGGGAACACACAGGGCTCATGCAGCACGCACACAAACGGGAGCCTGTGTCCTCATGAGGATAGACCTGTGCCAGCACTAGTGCTGGCACTGGACACTCTGGGCTAGGTTTTTGTGTGTCTGCTCTTGTGCACATGTATGTGTGTGTTCAAGCATTGTGTGCCCACACACATGTACCAGGTATGGCAACACACATGTGCACGAGCCCAGGCCATGTGCACATGCACGCACCATAGTCCCTCACACAACCCTGGCAGTGGAGATGGTCTGGTCACCTTGGCAACAGTGCAGGAGCTCGCTGAGCTGGGACAGCTTGGGTTCAAACCAAACCCAAAGAGGCTGAGAAGAAGGAAAAAAAGAGCTGGAGGCCTGGGAGAGGGTACAGCGGTGCTCACAGCTGCCGCACCTGCATCAGGACCTGTCCCATCCTGTCCCAGCTGAAGGCTGCTGGGAGCTGGGATGCAGGTCTGAGGCCCCTTATCAGGCCTGACTGTCTGTGTTCCCAGTGTAGGACCCCTTCGGAATGCTGGGATGCCCACCTCGGAGGACAGCAAGCACGACGAGGTGCCTTCCCACAATTCCCGCACTCCCCAACCCTGACTCTGTAGGATCTATGGAGGGCCCGCTCCCAGGTTCACTGAGCCCCAGAAAAGGGTGCCCCAGACATCAGGCACTTTGTACACCAGGGGACACCAGGCCACTCAGCACAGAAGTCACCTTCCCTGGGCAATTAATGCAGTAATTGTACACACTACCCCATGGCTCATCCATTAGTCCAGATCGTGTGGTGATTTATTCACGAGCTGCTATCTCCTTCCTGTCCCCACAGCCAGCTCATCAGCCTTACTGCCTCTGCTGGCAGGACCCCACCCACAGACACTCTCCCCTAATCTCACTTGAAAACGCCGTATGCTATTTATATTCCACCAGACAGTGCAGGAGGATGAGAGCGATGTGATCGCTGCCCACGGCAGCCATAAGCAGAACCCCACAGGGGTGTGTGGGAAACAGACTCGGCTTTCTAGGCAGACGCCTGAGGAACCTCCCACTCTGGGGGTGGGCCTTGCTTGAGAGCCTGTGGCAGGCCCTCTGCTCATTGTGTCCTGAGGAAACCCTGTAGGAAAGAGTCTGCTATTATCCCCATTTGCCAGATGAGGAAAGTGAGGTTCCAAGAGGCGAAGTGACTTACCCAAGGCAAAAGTCTATACAAGGCAGAGGTGAGGACTGAAGCTAGGCGGGAGGCCCCAGAGCCCGTGCCTTCACTGCGCAGCAGCTAGCCTCCCTCAGCCCCAGAGAAGCCCTTTGAGGTAGGCCCCATCACGGGCCCAAAACTACAGCCATGCAAGGTCCTCTCACCTGACTTCTTTGGTGCTTCAATGTCCAGACCTGCCTCCCAAATGCCAAGAGGAGGCCCATGCTAGCTGGCTCTGGTAGCTCCAAGAACCCAGCTGTCAGCAAAAAGACAGGTGTGAAGGGCCCAGGAGTCACAGTGCTGATGTCTCCTCATCAACTCACAGAGAAGGGGCCCCTCGCCTGGCTAGACAGGCCCAGTCACGTCCACACTGAGCTGGGAATTCTGGGAGACCCCCGCCCAACCACAGGGCATCCCATAATCCCTAGTTTCTCCTAAGACTCCTGGGAACAGAGCCAGATAGAATCCCAAATCCCAAATCCGGAAGATGGGTGCTGAAAGCCCCTCCAAGGGCAGGGCTGGACATGCAAGGGCTTGGTGGCCAGCACAGGGTCTGCAGGTAGTAATCACCCAGCAAGTGGGCACTGTGACTGGCATTGGTGTCATTTGCAAAGCCCGAGGCAACATACTTGCTTGAATACAGACTGCACAGGCTTTGCTGTGGCTGGTTCTGGGTTCGAATTCCAGTTCTCTGATACCCTGGTTGTATATCCCAGGCACCCAGCTGAGCCTCCCTGAGCCTCAATTTCCTGGCCTGTGGGCTGAGGACGTCACTCCTTCCCTATAGCACTGTGGGTACAAAGCAAGCCCAGGTGTGCACAGCACTCATCTCCAGCCTCAATAAGCACTAAGAGCCAACCAGCCCCTCACACTTACTCCAACTCTAAGGCCAGAACAGTTAGCACTTCTGAGTGACCACTCAGTGAGTGCCTGCCAGTTGGGGACCCAGAATAACCACTGTGCCGGGCCTGGCAGGGACCTAAGAACAGCAGAAGTGCAGCCCAGCTGGGGTGTCCCAGGCCAGCTGCAGAGGCCCGGGGGCCCAGAGAGGGCAAGCTGTGCCTGGACCACACAGCAGGGCAGGGCAGGGCAGGGCAAGGTAGGCTCTGCTCGGGAGCGGTTCTACTCACTCACCCAGAGCCAGAACACACTGTCCTCTCCCCAGGCCAGCCCACAACCCCTGCCTGAACACCGACCACCTTCCAATCACAGCTCTGACACTCTGAAGTGGCAAGATCTTGGGCAGGTCACTTCACCATTGGGGGCCTTGGTTTCCCTGCCTGCGAGACAGGGGTGCTACGACGTGATCCATGTGAGGAGTGGTAAGTTCGTAAACTGCTGGGAACTGCGCCTGGCACAGAGAAATGTCCTTACCACCATCGTGAGCATCAGCGTCATTAGCCCTTCTGTGCAGCCCTGTCCGTGCCGTGTGCTCACAGTCTGTGTCCAGGCCTGCCCACTCCAGGGGTCCTCATGCATTTCCAGGCACCCCTTTTTCTTTGGCTTCAGCAGGGCCTGGAAAGTGTTTCTAGAAAGAGAATGAACTGACATTTTCTAATGGTTTATTAGAAAACCATTTACCCCTGGCAACACCAAACTCCCAGCCATTCCCACCTCCAAGCCTTTGCTCAGGCTGTTCCCCTGCCCCGCCCCACGCCCAGAGGCCCAGCTCCCGGCTAGCCTCTGGCACGTCCTCCGGTCCCCCAGGTTGGGTGTGGGGCCTCACCCAACCATCTGCAGCCTCTGGGTTTCTCCCTGTCACAGCTCTGACCACACTAGGTATCCCCCCCAACCCCGGCCTCAAGTTGAGCTTCTAGTCCTGACTCGCGTCTGGAGGCCTCCCGCATGGGGCTAGGCACGGAGCAAGGTCTCCGAGGCTGCACTCAGAGTAAGAACAACCTGTAAGGAGACACTGCACTCACCGAGCAGGCCCTGCCCACCAGACCCTGTCCACGAGCGCCCTGCCTGGAGTCTCTCATTTAGACCTCGCAAGAACCCTAAGAAATAATATTATGATTTTACAGGCAAGGAAACTGAGGCACAGAGAGGTGGCCTGAGAACTCTGGAGACTTCTTATGGACTGCGGCCAGGGCTCAAACACCCCTCTCTGCTACAGCTCGTGGGGCTGGCAGGGGAGGCCAGCACTGGTGACCAGCAGTGCTCTGCAGCAGGGATGGTCCCCTTTCCCCTCAGTGGCACCCACCAAGCCTAAGCTTGGAGGAGGCCTGTTCCGCCAGCCGCCAGCCCATATGCAGGTGTGAGAACAGGACAAAGGAGAAGTGGGGCCGTGGGGCTGGCTTCAGACTTGTGGGACTGCGCTGTGCATCCAGGCCTTTGCGGCCTCACCTGTAAAGTCGGGGGACTGTGACAAGTAGGCACCTAGTGCACAGTGGGCACTTAGCAATCAGTCCTGGAAGAAAGGGACCCCTCGGGGCCCACTGGCCTCCCTCAGCTCATGTCTCTGCCCGCTGGTGGTAGGTCAGCCCAGATAGGGGCCTGAGGCTCCCAGATGGCCATTAAAGGAGCTGGTGTCAGATCAACTGCCTGCAGACAACGTTGGCCCCATGAGCAATACAGACAAAGCACTCAAAGCAGCGGACAAAGGCAAGGAGCTGCACAGGAAGCGCAGCCTAAGGGCAGCGGTGAGCAGAGCCTGCCCTGAGAGCAGTCAACAACACGAGAGAGGCTGTGTGGGACCCTGAAGCTGTGCTTCTGAGGGCTGCCCATCAGCCAGAGCCTAACCCTGAGAAGGAAAACACCTAGTTAAGAAGGGATCCTGGTGGCTAAATGGGTTCAAATATTAAAAGGCAAAGCCTAGCCCTGGTTGGTGTGGCTCAGTGCATTGAGCGCCAGCCTGCGAACCGAAGGGTCGCCAGTTTGATTCCCCAATCAGGGCACATGCCTGGGTTGCTGGCCAGGTCCCCGGAAGGGGGTGCACGAGAGGCAACCACACACTGATGTTTCTCTCCCTCTCTTTCTCCCTCCCTTCCCCTCTGTCTAAAAGTAGAAAATAAATAAAATCTTTAAAAACAAAAAACAAAAACCAAAAAAACACAGAGTGCCTAGTAGCCATTTCTACGCCAAGGCCTCTCATGTAAGCTACACTTTACAGGGAAACCTGCACTGAACTGCCTGCCTGCACGGTGTCCCTGCCAGCTGAGCAGCCCTTACAAAGGAGCTCCTGGAATCCTATTTCAACCAATAGGATGGAGGCTTTCCCCATGCAGTAGGAGCTGTGCAGCTCTGACCAACCAGAGTGGCTCTATCCTGACCAATCGGGGCAGTGCCCTTTGGGCCGATCAAACTGTGAGAATTTGGAGCCCTCATTTAGGACAGACCAATCAGTGCCCAGGGGCAGAGACTTCCATTTACATGAGCCAGCTGCATTCTGGCTCTGGAAGTGCACCTTCTCTTTCCATCAAAGACCTAAGATGGCATTTCCCTGAATGATGTGTCGCCAGAGCAGAGCAGACCAAAGGACAGCAGAACGGAAGAGCGCTACCAGACTGGTGCAGAGGAGAGCAGAGCTGTCTGCCTGGAGAGGGGTCTGGCCCCACGGTACTGTCACAGCCTTGCTGTCATGCTGCATCACAACTGAGCTGCTCCACAGCCGTGCTGTTTTCACAGCCCTGCTGTATCACAATCGAGCTGTTTTGCACTGAAGAAAAGTTTTCTTTTCACCGCACCCCAAACTGGGGATACCTGTTGGTGTCGAATTGGTGCCAATGACCACCAGTTGACACCACCTAGGCCAGTGCTCAGAAGAGCACCTGGGCCCCCTCAAATCCCTTACACCTGAGCCACAAGTCCTCATCTGTAAATGGAGGTAACAGGAGAACAGCACCTTCCAGGATTACGTGTGAAGGCAGATGTCCTTTCTGAGACCCAGGGGCCTGCGCTCTCTCTCCAGCCAAGCGTGGCAGGTCGGGGGTGGGGGGTAGTGATGTTGGTGAGGAGGAGGACAGGTGAGCTAGAGAACCTGGGAGTTGGGGAGATGCAGGCACCGTAGTGCAGACAGACAACAAAAGACCAAAAGACACGTGGACTAAAAACTCCAGCCCTAGGCTAGAAGCAACCCCGGGCCCCTCCACAGAGAGCAGTGGGCTGGGCAAGAGTGACCAGAAGTTACTGAGGATCAGAACATGGGGAACTGGGGGCCCAGCCCACATCATGCTCACTGCTCGCACTGCCCTCCCCCACCTGTGCCGTCAGGTCACATCCACTCCGCGGGTCACAGCACACATAGCCAAGGCACACTGCCCACACCTGCCATTAGGCCTTCCATCTGTCTCCGCAGTCCCTGTCCCTCTACCCAGCCCCCAAGCTGGATCCCTCAGTGTGGGCCACAGCCTATCTATGCTGTTTGCCATTCAGACAGCCTGAGCCTGTCGACATGGCTGGTCCCAGACCACACCCTCTGAACCCACTTGCCTAGGTTCTACCAGTTGTGAGAATGGGGAATAGAGGGGAATCCATAAGACCCTGACCTCTCAATGGCACCTGCACCCCGAGGTCAATGGGAGGCAGGAGGCTTGGGTCCCCTCCAAATCCAGCCGCTGGGTACTGTCTTGGTGGAGGGCTCCCACCAGCATGTCAGTGCTGACAGGCCAATTAGGGGTGGTGGGGTCAGCTGGGCCAGTGCCCCTTGCCTCAAACAGCTGCAGGCTTGGGTTGGGGGGATGCACAGAGGGAGAGAATCTGTGGAGGGACATCTGTCCCTTGCCTAGCTTTTTACTTACCCCCACCGAGCCAGGCAGACAGACTCATGCTTTCCTGGAGAGCCCCCACCCACTGAAGTGAGTGCCGCTGAGCTCACACCCGTCTGTGTCCATAACCCTGTAAGCACATGCAGAGCGCCCACTGTGTGCCAGACCCGCAGGCACCCTGGACACACGGCCCCATTAGGAACTCTAGTGGGTAGATTATTCCCATTTTACACCCAGGACACTCAGGCTCAAAAGAGCTCTGTGGCCCAAACTGCTTCCTGCAGAAGTCACTGTGGCTCAGGAAGTGTGAGAGGAGGGGAAACCCTTTCAGGAAGCCCCCTGCCCAATCCATAAACCTGGCCATCTACAAAAGGCACCTGGGTTCACTGGAAGGACAGCACCAGCATGTGAGGTTGGGTTCTCACACTCACTGTGCAGATGGGAAGCCCAGATGGTGACGCAGTAGAGCCAGGAAGTACAGCCCTGGCGAGAGGAGGAAGCCCAGCTGAGCCCTCCTCACCTGTGGGGCTGTCCTGAGCATTTCTGAGTGGTCATCCTCAGTGCCTATGTAGCAGCCTCATCTTCTCTCAGTGAGACAGGCAGAGGTACAGAGGGGGCAGAAACTCTGTGGAAGGTGGGAGCTCAGCTCTGGCCATGAAGAATCTGAGGCACCTGCAGACACCTCAGGGAAACCCATGTGGGCAGATGGGTGGCTGAGCCTGGAGGTAGGAGAAAGGTCTGGACTAGGGATGAAAACTGGGAGCTGGGTAAAGGATGGGCTGAGGTGTGCAAGGAAGGAGGGGCACGCCGGCGAGCAGACCTCAGGGAGAGGGCGGAGCCACAGGGTCAGAAGGCAGGATGAGAGCCAAGCCACTGAGGTGTTCCCAGGGGGTCGAGGGCAGGCAGGGTGAAGACTGGCGGTGACCATGAGCCTCAAGTTTCGCTGGCTTCACAGAGGTGAAAGGTCAAGAGAAGCAATCGAAGAAAGCAAGTGGGGACACACCTGGGATGTGTGTAGTTCTTGACAGAGAGAAGTGAGGCAGGAGCTGAGGGGCTCAAGGGAGGTGCTTCAATGTTGGAAGATGCCTTTCAAAGATAACATGAGGGGGTACCCCCCAAAATGGAATTTATTTATTAAAAATGGTGTATTTATTCTCTCACATTTAAACTTTAGTCACTTTCAAAGTACTCTCCATTTGATGCAATACACCTATCAAGCCTTTTGTCCACTGCTCGAAACAGTTTTTGAACTTGTCGATTTTGATGCCTTTTAGTGCTTCTGCCGTTTCACCTCTTCCACATCGGTAAAATGTTTCCCTTTGAGGACTTTTCTCAGGGAAACAAAAAAAAAGTCGCTAGGGGTGAGACTGAGTAAATAGGAAAGGTGGGGCCCGGGGATCATGCCATATTTGGTCTAAAACCGCTAAACACTCAGCGCAGTGTGGGCAGGTGTGCTAGTAAATCAGCCATCATGAAATGGACAAACATGTTCAAAGAGTCTTAAAAAAAAATTCTCTGAAGCCCAAGGCAGCCTCTCACAGCAATGCCAACTGGTGCACTGATGCAGATGGGTTCCTAGAACACTCACCTGGCGGGGAAAGCCTGTACCACAAGGGACCTGCCCTCCAGAAGATAATTCTGGTTTTCTTAGGGTTCCCCCCTGTATGTTCTCAGAAGCTTAAACAGAGAACTACCACAGGACCAGCAGTTTCACTCTGAGGTGTACACCCAAGAGAACTGAAAACAGGTGTTCACACAAAACCATGTACACAAACCTTCACAGCAGCACCGTCATTCCCAGCAGCCAAAGGCCCATCCACTGCTTAAGGACAAACAAAATGTGCTACATCAATACAGGGGGGCCTCCCTTGGTCACAGAAAGGACTGAACCACTGGTCTACAATATGACGAGCCTCAGAGACAACCTGCTTAGTGAGAGAAGCCACACTAAAAAGGCATCCTTGGGTGACAATCCCCGGTTGGTCAGGCAGGAACTGTGTCCAGGATGCCAGATTCAGGGCCTGACCTAGGTCTAACTTGGGAGGGTTGAGAGACGCCTGCAGGGTCATCCAAGGCATCCTCGGCGACAATCTTTGGTCTGGCTGTCTGGTTGTTTGTCCTGCAGGAAATGGATTTTGTCCTTTGGGTGGACATTTGTGTTTGCCTTGTCTTACATGTAAATGTGCCGACTATGAGAAAGTTAAATTTGATAACCAAATACAGCCCCTGGGGTGCATTCATTCTTTGGAATCGGATAAAAAGAGCTCTGTTTATTTGATTTAAAGGAATTAAGCTCTTGCCCTGGCTGGTGTGGCTCACTGGATTGGGCACCGGCCTGCAGACCAAATGGTCGCCGGTTCAGTTTCTGGTCAGGGCACATGCCTGGGTTGCAAGCCAAGTCCCCATCTGGGGGCGTACAAGAGGCAGCTTGTTGATGTTTCTCTCGCACATCAATCAATGTCTCTCTCCCTCTTTCTCCCTCCCTTCCCCTCTCTCTAAAAAAATAAAATCTTTTAAAAAATATATTAAGCTCTTACATACAGGAAGAAATACGACAAAAGGGTCCGTGGCAGGAAGCCGCCCGTCCCGTCGGGCAGCCTTGCTCCCGGCTGGGAGTCTGCGGCGCTCAGCGAGGCGCCGTTTCCTAAGTGCGGTGGAACGGGCCGACCGGCCGGCACCAGGCCTGCTGGGGGAGCCCAGTGGGGCAGCCCCGTG
>PVJD01005797.1:61507-109071 GCA_004026545.1 Mormoops blainvillei
GAGGCCTCCTCAGCCCATGTCTCTAGTAGGAGTCCAGACGCGGAGGGTGAGAGGAGCCGGGACCTGGGGCTGCGGCAGGCGGCGAGCGCTGTGCCGCCGTCTGTGGCTGGAGAGCAGGGAGGCGGGGCGGCACCTCCTGGGAGCGGCCCCCAGGGCAAGGCTGACTGTCCTTACTTTCCTCTGTCTCAGGACAACCTGTGCCCCCACCTATTTCCTGTCTTCACTTTCACTCCTGAGCTCCTATTGTTTCCAAACTGGAGACAAGGGGTGACGGAGCCAGAGCCCGTTTTAGGTGGGAAATGTGGGCGGTACACACCTCAGGCGACCTGCTCTTCTCAAGGCCCATCCCAGCGCTGGCTGGGCAGTGGGTTCCTGGGACAAAGAGGTTGCCAGTGAGTGGTGCTTTTTCCCTGGATCCTGATTTTCAGAGGGGCGTTTGCCTCTGAGCTGCAGCTGTGTAGCCGGCTAACTAGGGGGTGGTGTCTAACGGGATGTCTGATCACAGAGGGCCCCAGGCTGTGTGGGCTGCAACAGTGTGGCCTCACACGTGTGGCCTTATTCTCCTCCTATGCGTGTGTGCATGTGTGTACACACACACCGAGCTCGTGTTCCCCGGGAGCGCCTCCTGCCTTCGCGGGGGGGGGCTTTTCTGTGGTGCGCTGTCTGAGCAGAGCAGGCGCAGAATGCCGTGTGGGGACTTCCTCCCCAGGTCCAGGTGCCTTGCAAGACGCAGCTCTTTACTCGGTCACATGGCAGCAAGCATCAGTGTGCCCGGGAACCCGTGGGACACCGACTGGATACTGTGTAGACCTGCCGCATCTGGCATCCCATCCCCTCTGGGGTGACTGTGCTCTATCCACTGGGCTCGCCCTCTGCAGACTCACTCCCTGCCCAGATCCTGCCTGTCCCAGCAGCTCAGTAAGCGATCCCTGAATAAAATCATGGCTCGGTCTCCTGAGTTTTGCGGGAAGAGATTCAAGTATGACGGCACCTCCCTTCGCTCCCTTCCTGGCACCTTTGTCCTCAGGGAGGCTGTCACCCTGGTCCATCTTGCTCATTGGACCCCCACCGGAGTGTGAGTTTATAGGTGGCAGAGTCTCCATCTCCTCGATTTTTCCCGCGTCTGCCTCCCCCCTTAGGATGTGTGTCTCCTGTTAGAGCAGAGCTCTCTGTAAGCGCTCCTGTTCTCAGGGACCCCAGAACCTAGGGGACCCCAAGACTTTCATAGGTCAGGCAGCTAGGGACTTTCATGGCTCCAGCTCGAAGACATACTCCGTCCATGTTCAGCAGGAATCAGTGACACAGGTATGGCCCTCATCCCTACTCCCTTAAGGATGTGGAGTGAAGAACATCAGGGGGTGATTGTTAGCTAGGACAAGGGTCTCCAGGTCTGGGCCATTCTTACGAAACACTGTTCTTGCTAACTGTTAAAATGTAGCACAGCATTTTGCAGACCAGCTGTAACAGGATGAGCTTGACAGAAACCCAACCCAGTAAGTAAGGGTAGGGAACTGAAAAATATGTGTAATTGACCAAATAGTGTATAGAAGCCCTTCAGGCTTCTTTAGGGAGGCAGAGCTTTGGCTGTGTATCCTCTGTCTCCTTTACTTGCTGCAAGTAAATAAAACTACCTTACAACCACCACCTCTTGTTTTTGAACAGAGCACCTCAAGTGGCAAGCCCCTTGCATTCGGTGACAGTTTCCCACATACCCTCCACACCTGCACAGGCACAGCACCCCCACTGCTAACATCACTCTCCAGAGAGTTCCATTCTTTACAATCTATGAACCCACACTGACACATTGTAATCATCCACAGTCCACTGTTTACCTAGGGTTTGCTCTTGGTGGTATATTTCCTATGGGTTGGACAAATGTAGAATGACTTGTAACCACCATGACAGTATCACATAGAGTAGCTTCGCAGTCCTAAAAAATCCTCTGTGCTCTGCCTATTCATCTCCCTTTCTCCACCCCTGGCAACCACTTATCTTTACTGTCTCCAGTTTTTTCCTTTCCGGAATGGCATATGGTGGGAATCGTACAGCACACAGCCATTTCACACTGGCTTCTTTCACTTAGTGAAATGCATTGAAGGTTCTTCCATGTCTTTTTACGTCTTGAGAGCTCATTTGTTTTTAGTGCTGAATAATATTCTATTGCCTGGATGTACCAGAGTTCACTGACCCATTCACCTACTGAGGGACATCTTGGTTGCCTCCAAGTTTTGCCAACTATGAACAAAGCTGCTACACACATTTATGTGCAGGTTTTTGTGTGAGCATAAGTTTTCAGCTTCCTTGGGTAAATACCAAGGAGTATGACTGCTGGATGGTAAAAATGTCCTCCAAAGCGGCTGTACCACTTTGCATTCCCACCAACAATTTAAGTTCTTGTTGCTTCACATCCTTACCTACATTTGGTGATGTCAGAGTCCTGGATTTTGGCCATTCAAATACGTACTAGTACCTCATTTTAATTTGCATTTATTTCCCTAATGACATTTGATGAGAGACATCTTTTCATATGTTTACTTGCCATCCATATATCTTCTTTGCTGAGATATCTGTTCAGGACTTTGGCCCATTTTTTATAATAGGTTGTTTGTTTCCTGTTGTTGAGCTTTAAGTTTCTTTGTATTTTGGATAACAACCCTTCATCAGGTGTGTCTTTTGCAAATGTTGTCTCCCAGTCTGTGGCTTCCCGTTCTCTTAACAATGTCTTTTGCAGAGCAGAAGTTTTTCATTTTAAAGAAGTCCAGCTTATCAGTTATTTATTTCATGGACTGGGTCTTTGGTATTCCATCTAAAAAGTCATCCCTGTACTCAAGGTCATCTACGTTTTCTCCATTATCCTCTAGGAGTTTTATAGTTTTGCATGTTACATTTAGGTCTGCAATCCATTTGAGGTAATTTTTCTGAAGGGTCAGGACTGTGTCTAGATTCATTTATTTTTCCTGCATGTGGATATACAGTTGTTTCAGCCCCATTTGTTGAAAAGACCATCTTTGTCATTGTGTTGCCTTTGTCCCTGTGTCAAAGATCCACTGACTGTATGTGGTTCTGTTTCTGGGCTCTCTCTTCTGTCCATTGATCTACTTGTCTTGTCTTTCACCAAACCCATACCGTTTTGATTCCTGTAGCTTTACAGTAAGTCTTAAAGTCGGGTACTATCAGTATTCCAGCTTTGCTCATCTCATTCAATACTGCTGCAGTGGCTGTTCTAGGTCTTTTGCCTCTCTATTATCTTTAAAATTCATTTAGAATCAGTCAATGTCTACGATATAACTCACTGGGATTTTGACTGGGACTGAATTGAATCTATAGATCAAGTTGGGAAGAACTGACATCTTGACAATATTGTCTTCCTGTCCATGACCATGAAATACCTTTCCATCTATTTGGTCCTTCTTTGATTCCCTTCATCAGATTTTTGTAGTTGTTCTCATGTAGATATTGCACATATTTTGTTAGACTTGTGCCTAAGTATTTCATTTTGCAGGGGCTAATGTAAATCATATTATTTTTAATCTCAAATTCCTCTTGTGCATTGCTGATATACAGGAATACAATCCACCAATGTTTTTGTATTAACATTGTATCCAGTAACCTTGCTAAAATTGCTTATTTGTTCCTGGAGTATTTTTTTTCCTTTTTGTCAATTCTTTCAGATTTTCTATATAGACAATCATGTCATCTGTAAACAAAGACAGTTTTACATCTTCCTTCCTAATATGTATACTTGTTATTTCCTTTTCTTCTCTTATTGCATTAGCTAGAACTTCCAGCACGGTGTTGAGAAGGAGTGGTGTGATGGGGCATCCTTGCCTAGTTTCTGATCTTTCTAAGGAAGCTTTGAGTTTCTCACCATTAAGTATTCTGTTAGGTGTAAGTTTTTTTGTATACATTCTTTATTAAATTGAGAAAGTTCCCCTGTTTTCCTACTTTACTGAAGGTTTTATCATGAAAGGGTGTTGGTAAGGGCTTTGTCCTCCTGGAGAAAAGGGGTGGGTCTGGGACCAGCGCCCCAAGCTTGAAAGCAGAACCTGCGGTGAGAGGGGTCTGTGAGGCCAACTGGCCACCCTGAGCAGCAGAGGGCTGCAGCTGGACTCAGGGGTCTGTGTCCTTTAACACTTTCTCCCTGCGTGTCCAGGAGGGCTAGGATGGGTTCAGAAGGCAAGTGGTGAGGGACCTCTCTGTGCCACAGAGCCCCAGGGATGGCTCTGAAGGGCTCTCTAAGGTCTCCGCTGGCAGGACACTCATGCTGGGAAGCATGGGTGCCACAGCAGCCTCCTTTGGGACCAGAAGCCAGAGTCCCCTCCCTTGAGAACCTTCTCTGATCTGCCACATACCACCCCACCCCCACCCCACACCCCTGCTCTCTTCAAAGACTTCTACCCAGGCCACACAGTTCATTTACTTGGGATCCAAAGTTAAGTGAGTAAGTGTGGGAATGAATAAGTGAGCAGCAGCTCCATCCTCTCCCCAAGCAGCAAAGCTGCTTTCATCACACCCTGGGGCATCAGCCAATGTCTGTGGACGAGCTCAGGGACAGCCCGATGCGCCCACCTCCACATTTACAGAAGCACTGCACTTGGCCAAGGGAGGGTGGGGCTTCTCAGTACATGGGGCCAATGGAGAGCTGTGAGCCCTGTCTCGGTCTAAGAAGTGGATAAAGGGGGCAGGATTCCTACCCTAGGAGTTTTAGCACGACCTTGGCCGAAATCCTTCCCCTGAATGCGCCTCCCACCACACAGCAGGCACTCAGTCGAAGACCTGCCTTTCTACCCTAATCTTGTGGAAATAAGGATGAAAACTATTAGACCAGACCCATGTTCTGGTACAAGGGATGAAGGGCTGCAAGTCACTCAGTGTGGACATCAGCTCTGCCAGTCCCTCCCTCCCCACCTGGGACCTTAGTGTCTCCACATGGAAAATTATGTGGAGAGCCGTCTGTCACCTAGAATTCTGAAGCAGCTCTCACACCTGGCACACACAGTCACAGTGCAAACAGAGCAGGCAGCCCCATTTCTCAGAGTGGGGAAGTGAGGCTCCAGGCACTGACGCCGCTTGCCTCCAGCCACACAGTGATGGGGGGGGCACGCCCGTTTCAATCCAGACCATCCTTGCCCAGTGCCAGCTCTGCAGCTCCAAGCCAGAGATGCTTCACAAACAAGACAGCTCCAGGTCCTCAGCGCAGGGCACCCCCGCCTCCCCTCAAGGGAAAGCCCACGGGGCCCATGGCATTCTGAAAGGACTTTGTGCCATTGGAGAAAAACTGAGGCCCATTCACAAGGCTTCTGGTCTGGGTTCAAATGCGGTTTGGCCACCTGCCCCCTTCAGTGGCCTCTTCTCTCAAGCCCTGCTCCCCACCCAGCCAGGATGTTTTGAGAATTAAATGAGATGTTCGGGAAAGCACTGAGCACAGCACCTGGCACCAGAAGGCACCGGGGAAGCAGTCATTATTCATTATTATTTCTGAGTGCCAATTCTCAGCACAACATCATGCCACTTCCTGAGAAACGAAGGCATTCGGTGACACCACGGGCTGCTGAATTCACCACCAAGGCATTCATTTTCTAAAGTCCCCCAAAATATCCTGACAGCAGCCACAGCCAGGAGCCAAGGGAGGGGACCAAAGACACCCAGGCTCTCCAGGCCACATGGGATCAGGCCAGGGCATGACAGCGATTCATCAGTGCATCAGCCACCTCCAGAGGGACACTGCCTGGTAGCCCAGGAAGGGGACTTGGGCAGCGGTGGCCGGCAGAGGTGAAACCCAGCCCTCTCCCTCTAGCAACAGTGAGCTTTCGGAGGAACACAGATGCCTGAGGAGACCCTCTTGGGCTCCAGGCTCAGACTAGACTGCTACGCAGCCTCTCTGAGCCTCAGTTTTGGCATCTATGAAATGGGACAGCTACTTCCTGTCCCTGGGGTCAGCAATGAAGGCCCACTAGGATGAGAAAGGGCCCCACATTGGGCAGAAGCATCCCACCCAATTCCCTGAGACCTCGACCTGGGGGCGGGAGGATGGTCAGGGAAATAATCTCCTTGCAGGAGCTGGCACCTGCCAGACGAGGAACTACATACAGGAAGGTGTTCTCAGACGAAAGGATGCTCTGCCTGGCTCTGAAACAAGGAAAATGCAGGGCAAGGGACTGACGTGGAGGTGCCACTCTTCATGGCCAGGACTGGCAGGGACTGGGTGGCAGGCCATGATGGTGGCCACGGAGGTTGGGGGCTGGGGAAGCCAGGCATGCTTCGCTCAGCCAAGGGGCAAGAGAACTGGAATGACACCACGGAGGACACGGCAGTGACCACTCTCAAAAGTCACAAAGGCGCAAGTCATCCAACCCAGCAGGGCCATTTCCAGGCCTTTCTGCTAACAGCCCAGGTATATGAGTCCCTGGGTCTTTGTAGCAGCGTTATGTGCAGTAACAGGCAAGAGCTGGACAGAGACCTAGAAGTACATCCAAATAAGATAAGTGAACTAAATGGAGATGCAACCTCATGAAGGAAATACCAGTTAAGATTTTAAAACCATTTTGCCAACCGATGTACTAACAAAAGGTGTCACCTACCGCACACTCCCTGTCCCGGGGCTTCACCACAGCACCTCTGACCGCTCCCACTGGCCTCACAGGGGTAAGGACCATTAATAGCTCCATTTGGCAGATGAGCAAACTGAGACACAAAACAGTTGCATAGTTGGCCCAAGTCCATGCAGCTGGTAATTAGCACATACCAAGCACATAATCCCAGCACTATATGTCTCCGAGGTACGTTGTTAAAATACAGTATTTTCCTTAAAAAAAGACAAAATCAGGATACAGGGCACTGTATTCAGGTTGATCACGTGTAATGGGTTGAATAATGGCCTCTTGAAAAAGACATGTTCACCCTGTACCTATGAACAGGACCTTATTTACATAAAAGGTCTAAAAGGGTCAGATATAATTAAGTTAAGGATCTGGAGATGAGATTATCCTGGATAAGGATGGGCCTTAAATCCAATGACAAGTGTCCTTATAAGACAAGAGAAGACACAGGGAGGAGAAGGTTAGGTGAAGACAGAGGCAGCAGTTAAACGCCAAGGAACACTGAGGACTGCCAACAGCCACAAGGGCCGGGAGAAAGACATGTGACCCTTCTGTCTCAAAGCCTTCCGAAGGCGGGACCCCTGCCGACAGTTTGACTTCAGACTTCTGGCCTCCAGAATTGGGGGATAAATCTGCGTTAAGCCACCTAGTTTGTGGTGACTTGTGGTGGCAGCTATAGGAAACTAATACTTTGCTCCCACTGCCCCCGTACCTGTTTTCTTTTCTGTACCTGAGTGGCTGTCCCCCTGGAATGCTGCTCCGGCACTCCTTCCACATCCCAAACACAATGTCAAGGGTATAGATTCATTCAACCAATTTTCCCTGGGATTCCCATTTCACAGGGGAGGAAACGGACTATGGCTCATCAGGCAGGTTTCCTGGGGTGCTATTCCCCAGTCACTCACTCCCTGTCTACCTGCCTTTGATCTGGGGCAGGATGAACGGAGAACCCCTCGGGCCCACCCAGCTGGGGCTGAGGCTGACAGGAGAGCAGCTGAGTCAGGACTGGGCCCAGAGCCTGACCCGAGGGCTTCAGGGCCGGGGTATCTGCTGTAGGATAAGGGTCAGGCCCTGTGGGTGCCTCTGAGGCCAGCAAAGGGAAGGAAGAGGGCAGCCAGGGTCTATTCCATTATGCAGCCCCAAGGAGGACTGGGCTGCCCCAGAGACTTCTGGGGCACCCCTCCAGTGGCCTGAAGACTCCCAGAACCTGGGGCGGAGGTATCTGGCTGCCCCAGCCAGGCAGGTGCAGCTGACAGCTTGGAGCCCAGCAGGCCACAGTGATGGACAGCGCTGAGCCTCCGGCCGCAAGGCAGCGGGCAGAGGGACAGGGAGAGAGGAAGCACACGGCCTCCCCCTGCTCTGCCTGAAGAGCCAAAGCGGAGAGAGGGGTGAGAACATGGATGCCCAGATTTCACAAGTGGGGAAACTGAGGCTCAGGAAAGAAAAGCACCAGGGGTGATTAACACCTCTCTCAGACTTAGTCTCTCAGGCCTTTTCCAGCAGGAGCCTTGGTGGAGCAAGGCGGAGACTGTCCTTCAGATTTGGGTCAAACCACCACACAGGGATGGCAGGGCAGTGGGCACCTGAGATGGAGAAGCTCAGAGAGGAATCAGGGTGACCAACGCCCCCAAACAGAGGTCTTCTCCCCATCCCAGAATCATAAAAGAGCACATAATAGAGACAAGCTCCTTCCCTGTGGTACTCAGGCAGGGTGGCAGCCTCTGACTTGTCTATACTGCACCAAGCAGGGACTGGGGTCCCCGAGTCCCAGAGAGGGTGGGACCTGCCCCGGGATCTCAGGGAACTTGACTGCAGTGGGGTGATTTGCCCATGGGGGCTGGGCTGGGGGGGCTATGCTACTGAAGAAATGCAAAAGTATAGATTCCCAGGCTCTATCCCGGACCTTCCAAACCTGAGTTTCTGGGGATGGAGCCAAGAGCTGGATTCTCCAAATGCTCCCAAAGGGTCTGAGGAAGGTGGCAATGATTTAGCACCTCTCCTGGGGCTAAGATGAGCCAATTCTGCAATTCTAGGTTCTCTGGTTCAAGGAGGCTACAACTTCACACCTCAAAGAATCCATGACCCATGCATTTTGATGGCTCTGTGCATTCAGACTCCACAGCTAACAGTCCATGATCTGCAGACTCTTGATGCAGCTCTGAACCCAACACTCACACACAGAGAGGACGAAGTCCCTGGGTCCAGAGCACTGGGCTCCAGCAGGAGCAGCAGGTATGGAATGGTCCCATGGGGAGAAAAGAAAGGAAGGGAGAGAGGAGAAGGAGCTGTAGGTGTTGGCATGTTTAGGTAACTACGTTCACAGGTTTGCATACGCACTCAGACAGTCCAGAAGGTTCTCTAATGATGGGCACCTCAAGAACACAAAGCTTTGGGGTGGAGGTGGAGACTAAGTTTGAAAAGGGGAAATGCACTTTCTACCTTTATAATTATTTACTACTTCACTGTGAGCATGTTAACACTTATAATTAAAATGTTTAATAATTAACAAAAGAATATGACAAAGTCTGTATACCTCTTTTCTCCTCCCACCTCCCCAGACGCCAGCCCCGGTCCTCGCACAGGGGCACAGCGCACTTGCTGCAGGGCTAGTTGTTCAAGGCGAAATGACGCATGAGAACTTCCGAGATGGGGAGCAGGGCCAGCAAGACAAAAGATGCTGAGGGCTGGTCCCCGAGATGGTGTTTAAGGGGGGTACCTGGTCCTGTCCACACTCTACTTCCACAAGGTCCACTTTTGGGCTCCCCACCTACCCCAAGATCCCAGCACCCTCAGGAACCCCTGGAGTCCATCCATCTCTGCCCTCCCTGTGACCCAGATGCCCCCCACTCACTGTGCCTTGCCACGTTCTGGTCCTGTGAAGAGCTGGGGCCAGCCTCCCTCAGCCCTCCCCAGTCCTCCTTGGGCCCCCACAGCCCTTAATGGAAGTCTGGCCTGGACTCGGCCTGAAACCAAGGGCCCAGAGGCACAGAATCAGGGGCCGGGGCAGCACGGCTGGTACCACCCAGAACACCAGCTGCCAGCGGCGATTAATTTGTGCTTTAAGTGCTGGAGAACTGCAGGGCTGCAGCCACCAGCTCAGGGGACTCGGGCTGCAGCTGGAAGGAGAGGGAGGTGGGCAGGAGACGGGGGACACACAACCTCTCCCTGGCCCCTCTTGTCCTTGGCCTTTCAGCCTCTCCATTACTCACACAGCACACATGCAGGCTCACACAGCTCAGCACCTCCCCATGTCCACATGCTCCCTCCTCCCAGCCCCAGTTCCCTAAGTCAGTCTCCAAATAGCTGCCAGAAGGCTTCGTGGGGCACAGAGTCTCATCCACGTCCCACCCCTTGCTTCTAAAGAGCTGTGCCATCTCCAGCTGTCTTTGTCCCTCTCTGGTCCTCAGGCTGCCCACTCCCACAATGCGGATGTCACATCTCACCCCACTCCCAGGAGACCCCCTCACAGAGTAACAACAGGTCAGAAGCTGGTGACGGCCACAGGCAAGCTGGACACAACTCTGGTCCTCATGAAGTCCCTGTCCTTTCTCGTCCCCAGGGGTGGGCCTCAAGGGACTGTGCCTGCCCAAGTCGGATACGCCAGAGAGGCCCAGCCAGCACCTGGTGGAGCCCAGCAGCTCTGGCAGGGTCCCGGCCCCTTGGAACCTTTCTGCTCAAGCATGCCTTGCCTTGCCACGGGCAGTGGGAAACCGAGAGAGAACGGGGTGGGAAGCATGTGGGTCTTTTTAAAATGGAAGCTGCTCAAGTTGAAAACAGTATATCTTGAAAAATAAAAAACAAGAATTTTAAACCTGGGTATCATGTTCAAAAAAGAGACTGGGCAGGGGAAGTGAAACATACTGACACAAAATACAAATGGCTAATAGACACCTGAAAATGCTTAACTGGGCAAGAAATGGAGACGCTGAGCCCTGGGCCAACCCAGCCCTGCAGCTGGCCCCCACACACTTTACCGGAGGAAGGGTTAGCGATTCATGGATGGGAAGTGGGGGTTGGCCAATGACAGCTGAGTAGCGGGGCTCCCTGTACCTCAGTTTGCTCAGATCTGCAATGAGAACAACTTCTACCCCTCACAGGGGTGTGGTGGGGACATCCTAAGCTGGAAGCAGGCCAAGTGCCAGGGACACAGCAGGCTCAGAGCTCGAAACAGGTAAAGTTGCGGATATAGCTCAATGCAGAGTAGGGGCCTGACATAAAATGCCAGCTCACCCCCTCTGGCCCTGACAGATGGCAGGCCAATGGCGCAGAGCTCTGCCACCAACAAGTCCCATGATCCTGGGACAGTGATGTCACCGCTGAGGCTCAGCTTTCTCATCTACAGAATGGAATAATAATTCTGGTTCCCACGGCTACTGAGCACTCACTCCATGGCAGGTACCATGCATGAACGAGCCAAGCCATCATTCCTTGCGCATTTACTGAGCCCCTGCACACAGTGGGCACTTCTGTAGCACTGGGTGTCAGCTGTGAGCAAATCGAACCAAAAACCCTGCACTCAAGGAGCTTGCGTATCACGGCGGGCAGGCAGTAAACAAGATAAGCAAATAAAACATCATGTGGCAGATAAAATTAAGTTCCACACAGGGAAAATGCAGGATGGGGAGGTAGAAGAGGGTAAAGTGGGGATGAATGGTGTTGGAAAGGGATTTGACTCAGGGTGGTGAACACAAAATACGAAATACAGATGACGTATTATGGAATTATATACCTGAAACTTACATAACTTTATTAACCAATGTCATCCCAATAAATTCAATAAATTTTTTTTAAAAAGAAAAACGCAGGAGAAGGAGTACAGGGAAAGGGAGGCCATGACGTTTTTCAGGTGAGCCAGGAGAAGCCTCATAGAGGATGTAGCATCTGGGGAAGACCTGAAAGTGGTGAAGCAGGGGCTGTGCAGAGATCTGGGGAAGAGTGTTCCAGGCAAAGGGAGCAGCCAGTGCAAAGGCCCTGGGGCAGCAGCAGGCCTGGTGTTATGGACGCACAACAAGGAGGGAGGCCCTGACATGTAGCCTGAGTGGAAGAAAAGAGCGGTGGAAATGAGGCCAGTAATGCTGGCCACAGTGGGCCAAGCCTTGGGGACCACAGTGAAGAAAAGTGTGGCTTTTGTTCTGCACGAGAGGGGAACCATGACAGGGTCCTGAGCCCAGGGCTCTGCTGAGACTAAAGCACCCAGGGTGTATCAAATACATACTCAGAGCTCAAGCAGCTGCAGTTCAGGCCCTGACAAAAGCCTCCACTCTGAAGGCTTTAATTTTTGCTCCCTGGCCTTCTCCAAGCTTGCGCATCCTCAAGCTCAGTCCTGTCCAGCCTGGCAGGCAGAGGTGGTCCTCACAGGAGCCAAGAGACCACTCCCATGGACTCTGAGGCACTGACGGACAGCCAGCGCAGACCTGCTCCCTGAGGCCACTGAGAAAAGGGTTTCCACTCCTACCTGGCCATGCAACGGAGCTGTGTCCTGTGCTCCAGAACAGAAGGTCAATTAGGGCACCAGGCCAGGGGTCTTCAAAGTCCCCACAGCCTCACGCTGCCCCTGAGGTTTCCATGTCAGTAGCCAGGCCCAACAACCTGAGGTCTGGAACACTGGTCAGGCGGTGTAGGGCGTGTGCAGGGAGCAGGACGCTGGGGATGCAACAGGAGCAGGAGGCCTGTATCTGAGGTCCTCTTTTGAGAAAGCAGATCACCTACCCTCTCTGGGCCTCACGTGTCCAAGGGTGAGCTGGACTGGAATGACAAATTCCCAAGGCTCTGGCATCTCAAATGCTGACACTGCCTCCTCCACAGAGTGCCCTTTCCATACTCCCGTTTCTGCTAAGACTCCTCGCCCAGAGGCTCACATTTCTATTCACGCATCCTGGGCACTCTCAGCAGCCTCCCCAGCTGGGCTTCAGTCCCACTTTGCAGATGACAAACCGAGGCCCAAGAGGAGAAGTCAGCCAGCCACAGTCACACCACAGGCCTCGCTCAGCCTTGCTGTCTGCTCTGGTCTCCTCCCAAACACTGAGATCCTCGAGGGTGGGGCCAGGTCTCCACTTATTCAACACTGGTTCATTAAGCACCTTCTGTATGTCAGGTGCTGCACTGGGGCCCAGCTGAGCCACAAAGCGCCACGGTCTCCACCCCCTGAGCTCATCACCAGCCATAGCTCATGCCACACAACAGGGCCCACTGAGGTCTCTATGGCCAGAGGAAGCAGCCGAGACACTGACCCACCAAACACTTTCTGAGCACCAACTGCAGGCCAGGCCTTCACTAGGTCCCAGGGATACACGGCCTGGGAGCTGGATGGCAAGCAGACAGCCAGGCCTATGTGGGACCACCCCCGGGAGAAGGGACAGCAGGAGGGGATGTCATGCCCTTCTGGCAGCCCCACGGGCAGCCTGGCACACAGATGCACCTGGCAGGGTGTCTGTGGAATAAGGAAATACACAGCTCTGTCCCTGGGAGAGTGCCTGGGCTCTGGGACCAAGGGGCACAGGTTCCAGTCCCTCCCAGTGCCTCAAACCTCCTGTCTGTCTGATGAAGCTAATGCCACCCTCAGCACTAGCAGGCCATTAGGAAATTAAATCAGCTGGCAGAGCACTGAGCCCTCAGCCGGTGACCAGCAAAGCTACCAGTCCTGCCTGCATCCCCAGCTCCTCCAGAAACCCTGCCTGCCTTGGCCCGGGTCCCCTACCCAGCCCCAAGGCTCCTCTGAAACCTCTAGCCTCCCTGCCCGGCCCATCACCCAGTTTCTAGCCAGCTCTCTTTCATTGTCAGCCTTTGCTGTCTCTCCATAATACTGCCAATTCCCCAATGCAGCAGTCCCACATGACTGGGCCCACACCCACCACACCCTCCCAGTGGCTGACCCAGCCTCCAACCCTCCTGCTTCCCACAAACTGCCTCCCTCCCAGACCCTCCTCCATGCCAGCCCATGCCAGGGCTCCAGTAGTAGGCCGCAGGGGAGGGACAGGTGTACCCATGTGTCACAGCAAAGCCCTGGCAGGGACCCAGTAGCAGACATCAGCCACACCTCTCAGAGGCTTGACCCAGCCCAGCACTGGGCCTGGAAGCAGCAGGACCGAGGGCGGCCATCAGGTGGCCTAGAGGAGGCACCAGCAGCCTTCAGCCTGGCACTGGGCAAGGGCCACAGAGGTTGCCAGGAGTGACGATGCAGTTGCTTTCACCTGAGACACATGCCAAGGCCTCCGGGTACCACAATTAGTACTGCCAACTGTGGCCCAGGACACCGGAGGCCTGGTCGGGCCAGAGGAAACCGCCCACGGGCAGACTGGGTCCCAGTGCTGCAGGGTGCTGCTGGCCCTGTTACTGTTATAACTATTGTCATTGCTGTCATTATTTCAATGCCACAGAACCACCCGTAGTGCCTTGTCCTGCTTCAGGCAGACTTGAGGGAAGGGGCACAACAGCCCTGGGACAGGAAGCCTGGCAGCAGAGAACTAGGGTAGGTGGGAGCTTCTGCTCGAACCCCTGGCTTGCTGTGTGGCTTTCAGCAAGGCCCTGCCCCTCTCTGGGCACCTCTTCCTCCCAGTGAGCAGAGCTCACTGAATATCCCCCCGCCAGGCACTCACCTGGAAGGGTGCCCTCCTGAGCAGCCTGGAAGCCCTATGGGAGTCCGATGTGACAGTTGGGCATCGAGTGGGGTCCAGGGACAGGCTGAGAAACTCAGGCTCTATTTCCTTCCCCAAGAGAAGGGTCATTCCCTTCAGGCTGGGGAGGGGGCTCTGCTGTGCCCTCACCTGGAGAGGGGGACAAGGAGGTGGTCAGGGACTTAGGGCTTGTGTCTGCCCACTCAGCATGAACACCCACTGTGCGTGTTCCGCGGTACACCAGTGGAGAAGTTTCCATTACCCAGTACAACAGAAGCCCCCTTTCTGGTCCCTAGGTGTGCTTAAGTGAGCCCTCACACCTCTGCACCCTGCTCTCCCCCAGGGGTCTGGGCCCTACCTGATGGGAGCCTTTCCAAGGTACCCCTCTTGGAGCTGCCAACCTCCGGTCCCCTGGCTAAAGGGGAGGGGTAACCAGAAAGCTGTGGGCAGACTTTGCCGAGGGGTCACTTAGGGGCCAACATGGGGGCTGGGAGGATGGGGTTTCTCCTATTATAAGCTTCCCATGGCAGTACCCGGGGCTGGGAGCTCCTACCTGACCCTCTGTGGCCACACGGAAGCAGTCTAGAGTCTGGAGCAACCGAGCACCAGGGGAGGCTGGGGTTGGGGCAGGGCAGCAGTGGGGTGGGGGCAGGTCAGAAGGCTGGTGCCTTCTGGGTTCACACCTTCAAGGAGGTGGCTGTTGATTTCAGCCACCCAAGGGTGACTCTGTGCTTCGGGGAGACAGGGCCTGCAAACCAGGGTTTCAGGGTGTGGGTATAGGTGGCAGGGGTTCCCCAGCATTTTATTCCAGGGCTCCGGCCTGAGCACAGGGAGTAAATACTAAAGTAGAAGGAGCCACAGACAGCACAGCACTCCAGGATGGGCGTGGGCCCTGGAAAACAAGAAGCAGGTGGCCCCGGGTCCCAGCACAACCAGGCTGCGGAGACGCGGAAGAACCTCCTGGAACTGAAGCCCACCTCCGAAGAAACACTTTCCTGTGCCCTCCCACTCTGAGCACAAGTTTTAAGAGTATTCCCATGAGGTGTGCACATTCCATCTGAACAAGCAGCACAGACACCCCCTTGGGCCTCAGCTCTGTTCTGAAGTCTTCCCAGGAGCTCCCCACCGCAGGTGCCTTCTGATAAGCCGCCACCCCTCCCCACTGGCTTGGCCCCTGCCTCCCCAGACATCCAGAGCCAACAGGCACAGGTTGCGGGAACCCTGCTCTGACACCTCAGGGGCTGCTCAGCTGTGGGACCATACCCTCCGCCGTCAAGGCCCATTTCTAAAAGCAAAAAGCTTCGGCTGGAGTCGTCTGCTCGCTCACCGGCGGAGAACACCATTTCCAGAACATTTTTACTCCATTAGAGCACAGAAAGCGAGAAAGAGAAGCGACTCCAGGGACCCTCAGATCCTGGGCCTGGGGCATTTTCGAAGCCATTCGTAGAAACCGCCCCCCAACCCTGATCCCAGGGTTTCCGGGAAGGTCATGTACAGGGCTCATGCTGCGCACGAAAGTGCCTCCTGAACCCCCTTGTGCAAGTCAGCCAAAGGGAACCAAGAGCGCCTCAAAGTTTCCCGAAGCGCCCCCAGAACGAAGGTTGGCAAGGAGCAAAGTTCCTGGTAGCTTGTAGACGGAGACATGGCAGGGAAAGACAAGCTTGCAGTCAGCATTTCCTCCAATGGCTCATCAATGGAGGGGGGTGGGGGGGGAACAAAAGAAAAACAGAAAACGAGAAGAAAAACCCTCCCACCCCACTTTGCCAGTTGTCACACCACCTCGTGCTCACTCTGAGCCCAGAGGGGGCCTGTGGGGAGCTGGAACCGGGCCCCCAGGGTGAGCCGGGCGATCCCGCACTTACCTCGGTCAGTGCCCGGGGCGCGGCGCACTCCGAGTCCTCCGAGCTCCGGGCGGCCGTTCCTGGCCCCGGCCGCCGCCGCGCAGGCTGCATCGCAGCCGCCGCCTTAGGACAGCACCCGGGGGCGCTCCATGCCGGGGGGCGCGTCGGTTCCGACCGCCAATCGCTCCACTTTAGCCATGGGTTAGGGTCGCGTCCCTGGACGGCGCCCCGCGATACGGGGCGCTCGCTCCGGGCTGCGCGGCTGTAGTCCGTCCCTCCGTTGGGCTGTGAGCGCGGGCGACGCACCCCCTCCCCCGCTGACTGTTATCTGATCTCAGGCAGGCCGGGCGCGCTCCCCACGCTCTGGTGCCCCGCGCCTCCCCGCCGGCTCCAGCCGCACCAGCCCCTGGACCCTGACTACAGTTCCCAGGGAGGCTGTGGCAGCAGCGAGGCCCGTGGAAGCGGCAAGAGAGGGATGGAGAGCGAGGAAGCGGCGGGAGGCTGAGGCTAGGCGCGCATCCACCTCCGCACCCTGCTGCCACCAGAACCCAGCTGTGCAACTCCTCTAACTCTCAAACGAGAGCACGCCTGCCGCGTGCCGAACCGCCACTGCCCCCGCCCACCCGGGTCCTGGCCTAGCTAGGCACCTCCCCACCCCTGAGATGCCGCCCCCCCACACACCACCAGCCACTTGTCCACTGGGACGCGCGCGCGCGCACTAGCGCGCGCGCACACACAGAGGCATGTCCTCTAGGGACACAAGCACAAACAGGTGCATAGAGAGCATGCATACACACAGGCAAGGCGATCTTGCACGCGCACGTGCAACACTGTTGGCACACAGGTTCATCCACGCATATAAAATTCATGCCCTGACATAAATGATGGTTGTAAGTGCACAGGGGCATACACACTCATATGCGCACATTCAGGGTAATATCTGCACGTGTGCACATGTGCACCCAGATCCTGGCTTGTACATCCCCATACAATCCTTACCCCTTGCACACTACGCATGCACACTCATACACACTTCATCTCCCCCTCTTTAGTAGCATCTCTCCCTTCCCATCTCGGACTCTGTTTGGCTTCTCTCCAATCCCCTGTGGGCACCTCCCTCTGCCCTCCCTTTATGCAGACCTGACACCTATGTGACCCCCTCTCTCCACACCCCTGCCTCTGGAGGCTCAGGTTTTTCCCCAGCCTGTCCCCAGGAGTCCTGCCCTCCCAGCCTCCTGGGGCCTACCATCTGAGCCTTAGATCTCTCAGCCTCTTGCCGGCCCAGGACTTTCATCCTGGCAGGCAGACCTAGCCAACTGGGTCTTGGCCCAGGAACACCCCATTTTATCACCAGTCCGACCCCTAGCTCAGCCCTGGAGCCACAGGCCTGGGCCAGGGAGGCTGGTCTGTGCCCAGAGCACAAGTCTGAAATGACTCCCAGGCCCCCTCAGCCTCCAGCTGCCCCTTTAATGTGAAATATAATTATGTGTCCGCACAGCAGGGAGACTGGCTGCAGGATTCTAACCGAGGAGGATGGCTCTCTGGCCAACTCCCTGATTGTTGGCAGCTCAGACAGTAGAGTCTGCAGGCCCTACCTGCCTGGGGCTCCAGCCTGGGCTCCTGCCCAGGATCCTGGCCCCAGGAAGGTGGAAAGTGCCACCTGGCCTGAGCCACCCAGAGGGTTCGCCAACCTCCTGCTCTCCGGGACTTAAGTCCCGCCACCTCCACTGGCCAGCTGTTGAAGCAGGTCACTTTGGCTCTCCGGGCCACACTTTGCCATCATCACATGGAGAAAGTGAGATTTCCTAGTGCCTGCAGCTGCAGTGAGGGTCCGCGGTGCAGCCCGCCCAGAGCAGCCAGAGCAGCTCTGACTGGGTAAAGCGGCACTCCACACACTCAAGGCTCTGTGCTGAAGACCTCGCTGGAGGTATTTTATTGTCACTACAACCCTCTGGAGTCACTGGCCTTATTTTCCAGGTAAAGGAGCTAAGGTACAGAGAGGGACACTTGCCTGTCACAGAGCTTTTGAAGGTGGAACCAGGCCTTAAAGCCAGGTCTGTCCCCAGGACCAGAGCCTTGCCCCTTGCCCAGAATGGCTGCCTAGGGCTGAGAGAGGGACATCCCGGGAGATTCCAGCCAAACACCCCCACAATACCCGTGACTGGCACACAATGTCCTGGTTTCCTCCTCCTCCTTGGAGACGAGCCTCCTAGGGGACCAAAAGCTCTCAGGAAACTTTTCTTCCTTCTCCATCAAAGTGACTGAGGAAGGAAGTGACTCAGGTGCCCACCTTCTCCTCCCCTTGTTCCCCAGAGGAGCCAGCACATCCCCTCAGGTGGGAGACTGGGCCTTTGCTGGGTAAAGGACAGAAACATCTGGGGTACCTCTGTGTCTAGGGTTCTAACAGCACTTAGGACAAGGGGGTGAGCCTAGGGCATTCTCAGCCCTAATCTTTACACACACACACACACAGTTCACCCTGGGGCTCACTAAGAGGGCCAATGGGAGGCAAGCCAAGTCTTCTCCCTGGGCCCAGGGACTTCCCCAGCACCATTACCCAATGACTTTCACAGAGACAGCAAGTGTCTCACCGGAGGTCACCGAGCAAAGAATGTCCCTGCTAGGACGCAGGCCTGACTCCCCAGGCCACTGCCCTTTAGGCTCTGCCTCCCAGTCCCCCACCCACCCACCTCCTGTGTCAGAATTCAATTCTCAATCATAATCACAACACACAAGCAGCTGTTACGGGCCCTGGATGCGTGGCCTTTCACTGAGCCAAGTGGGGCTCCCATGCTCCAGACGCAGAGACTGAGGCACAGAGGGGCAGAGATGTGCACAGGTGTTTCGCCAACCAGCTCACACACCTGCCCCACGGCTTCCTGCGTGTGAGCAAAGGGTTTCAGAGTCCTCCCAGGGCAAGACCCAAAGCCAGGCAGAGCATCGCTGCTCCCTCTAGTGTTGAGGGGGGTGCCCACAAGCAGGGCCAGGTGGAGGGACCCCAGGCATGTCCCTTGCTGAGGCCCCACTCTGTAAAGTGAAGCTCCGGCAACAAGAATAATAATGTCCCTCTCGTGGCATGGGTGCAGCTGATGAGATGAAAGGGAGTTTGGTGTCCCACGCAGTAGGAGTTCTAGCAACAAGCATACTTTTCCAACCCCCTCTGATTCTGCCTAGTGCCCAGCTCCCCCTTAACCTGAAATTCTCTTCCTTCCCTTCCAGGGTGGGGCCCAGTCTTCCTCCCAGCCCTGGGCCTGGTACAAAGCAGCCATTCAAAACACATCTGCTGACCTCACATCCTCACAGCCACAGACGGGGAGTCCAAACAGCCCCTCAGCCCGTTTGGAGTCCCTCCTTCTTTTGAGGAAATCAAGGCCCAGGCGGAGAAGGCTGCTTCCAAGGCCGCGAGGCCATCGGGGCACGGGCAGGGAGGGCACCGCGCTGGCTGGGGTTTGCTGGTCTGAGTGGGCGGCAGGCTCAGTCTGCTGGCTCTTGTAATATTCATGTCTTAATATGACAATGCCAATGCATTTGTTTCAGTCATAAATTAATCATTGATTGAGATGTGAAAACCAGTCCCTCACGGGTGACTCTGTCTGACACCACAGGCAGCTTCAACAGCAGCCCCAGAACCCTCCCAGCATCCCAGTGTCTTGAGGGCTACTTCCTCCCAGGAGCCCACCAGGTTTCTCCTACTCCCCACCCCCTGCCCTGGATCTCAGCCCATCCCCAGCCCCGCGTCAAGGGACCCTTGAAACGTAAAGTAGGCTTATGTCACGGACCAGTTTAAGCTCTTCTAAGGCAGATGTGAGAGCCAAAGTCCCTGAGGTCTAGGACCTATCTGCCCTCATCTTGCCCAGCTCCCTTGGCCTTCCTGTTCCAGACACACTGGCCAGTTATTCAGGCCCTCAGATGCCATTAGCTTAGTTCTGTCACTGGACTCTCTCTCCAAACTACTCTTCCTGCAGGGACAGCTCAGGCAGCACTTCATGTAGAAGCCCACCTAGGCTCCCCAACAGCCGGTTTTACTCTTTCCCACACTGAGGCATCTCATTTGCTGTTGGTCTCCTCCAAGGCACGTCAGGTCTGCACAGGCAGGGACAAATCCATCTGGCATGTTCACAGCCCAGGGCCCAGCACACAGTGGTCCTGCCATGAATATCTGCCCTGAGAATGAAGGGACACAGGACGGAGGGACCCGGGAGAGACCCAGGAAGTCTCAGGTCTCTCAGCGGAAACCTCACCTCCTCCTCCAGGGAAGCACCCAGGGCCTGGGGCTTGCCCGGCTTCTTACCTCCACCCGCATCGGTGGTCAGAGAGGACTGTGCCTGGGTGGTCCAGACACGAATTTCTGGTGGGATACACAAAGCGTGTGGCCAGAAATCACGAGATGCAGGATGGCACTCTACCAGGGCCAAGGGGAAAGAAGGCTCCCCTGATAACTCAGGCAGTGAGTGGCAAAGCAGAGAAAACCCCGGGCCCAGGAGTCCTGCCCTGAGCCCAATCCCTTCTCTCAATGCCATTTTTCCCAAGAACAAAAAAAAATGTCGGTGACAATGGATGATGCCAATTGTACATTTGTCCTGTGCCAGGTGGCAGGTTAAATGCCCACTGCAGGAACTCATCACGGAGAATGATGTTGTGATTGCTCCAGCAGACAGGTATAGAAATCCCACCCCAGTTGGTGGATGAAGAAATGACACCCAGATTTGTCTGAGCTGTTACAGTGCAAGGGATCGCCTGGGGCTGGGTGAGGTCGGGGGCGGGGGTGTTGGTGAGCAGCCCAACCGTGGTGGGCCTTTGCCGGGGGTGCTATGGAGGGGGTAAATGTGCAGAGAGGTCAAGAAAGTGACTGTCTTGCTCATTTGAGGTCACATGCCCCTTCCTGTCCCCAGGTACCCGCAGGCCCAAGACTGACCCTGTGGCATCGATCTGAGGAGAGCAGAACTTCAGGAAAGGCTGGCAGCCTTGGAAACAGGACACGGAGCCCCGCCCACCCCATCAGGAAGTAAACATTGATCCACTCAGCCTGGAGCTGGCCAGCTGACTTATTTCCCTCATGAACAGTCTCTGACACTCACCCCACTGCCTTTGCCCCTCCTCCCTGCTGCCTCTGGAGCTTCAGCTGTCAGGAGGATGGGCTAATGGAAGCCAGGGGGACAGCAAGTGGGCAGACCGCCGGCCAGGATAACCTGGCCTCTGGGGTTACTAGGCTCCGGGTGATCTGGCCTCTCCTGGGTGTCAGGGGGTTTCTGTTCAAGCTGTACAGATTCGTAGGAATCAGTGGTCTATGTTCTCCCATTGTTTAGGCCCTTCTTTTGGGACCCGTGCTCTCTGGGGACTCACCACCTATACCCAGTATCCTCTACCACTCAGTTCCTGGGAGGCTGGGACCATTCCCAGGGCCCAGGGGTGGGCAAGTGACCCAGGCCTGGCTGTGAACTTTACTGTGATTGGTTGAGGGCTGAGCGTGTGACTGAAGCCAAGCCATAAGGACCAGCCCCAGATTTTGGCTGAATCAGCTGGAAAAGAAGGAGCTCTATCTCTCAGGGGCTGTTGGGGACCCCTTTGCCCCTCGTACAGTGAGCCCCTCTAAAACAAGGCCCACCCAGAGGAGAGTAGGGCTGAGATGTTGAGAGGCACAAGATTCCAGATATGCTCCGTTGGGGCCTTTAGATCCACCCCTGGACTTCAGAGTGTTGCCACCCAAAGAATCCCTTCCCTAATTTAAGAGGTTTTTCAGATGGAGTTCTAATACTTCTCCTCATGCCCTCAGGGGCTGCTCGTGGAAGTGGTGGGTGTAAAAAGACCAGCAAGGCCCCGGCTGGTGTAGCTCAGTGGATTGAGCGTGGGCCTGCGAACCAAGGGGTGGCCTGTTCGAATCCCCAGTCAGGGCACATGCCTGGGGTGCGGGCCAGGTCCCCAGTAGGGGGCACACAAGAGGCAACCACACATTGATTGACAAGAGACTAGTCCTTGCTGGTCTCTCCCACTCTTTCTCCCTCCCTTCCCCTCTGCCTAAAAAAATCTTAAAAAAAAAAAAAAAGAAAGAAAAAAGACCAGTAAGGACTCCAACATGCCCCTCAAACCTCCTCACCCTCTTTCCTCCTCTCCGACGGGACGGAAGAGTGGCCTGGCGGAGCTGTTGGGGGAAACACGAGGAGGCACAGGCCAAGGGCATCCTCTCATCTCCTCCTTTTCTTCTTTCCTTTCCAGGGACAGAGTTTCCAGGAAGGCGGGCAAGGCCTGCAGGTCCCAGGATGACAGGAATAGAGGGCAGTAAAGGGAGGGAGGGAAGTCACTTCCGCCTCTCTCACAGTTAAAAATAGCTTCCCTCAAGGAGGCCTCCCTCTCTGCAGAAATAATCCAGCCAATTACCCTGCCCCCTCCACTCTGTTGGACACTGCCTGCCTCCACTCTGTGACCCCCTTTCAAGGTCCCCATGTGGGCCCACGACACTAGGGGTGGGGCCTGTGCCCCCAACATCAGTGACCAACCCCTCACACTTCCTTCCTCATGGTAGGGCAGGGCTGAAGCTCTGGACCTCAGTCTCCCCTTCTCTGAGGCGGACCTGGCTCTAAAGCAGGAATAGGTAGGCCTCTCGGGCCTGCCAACGGAGAGTTAACTGGTCAGGACCCACTCTCCCCCCTCGCCACCCACAAAGAAAGAACCAAGAGGCAGAATAGGTCCTAGTGCTTGACCCTGTTTACATTAAGAAAAACTACAGATATATTTGCATTAGCAAAGGAAAACATTTGAAAGTTTGGAGATGAAACTGTTAATAGTGTGTCCTCCTGAGAAAAGACCTTGTCCCTCCTCCACTTTGGTGTGCAGGCAGATGCCCACACCTGCTCTCTCAGTGCTCTGGCCTTGGGTCCACCTGCCTGGATCCGGACCCAGACCCTGGGTTCGCCCAGGGAGCAGCAGCTCCGCCTCCCTCCTCTGCTAGGTGGGTTGTGAGGAATGAGAGTAATTTGGGAGCATGTGACACATAGGTACATCCTTTGACTTCGGGGCTTCTGAAGTTTGTACAGTAAACAATGTTTTTAAGTCGAGTTGTCTTATCAGTGTAATAAAGCCTGACAACCCAGTGATGGGATGGACAGGCTTTCTGACGTGCTGAGGTCCATTCTAGGAGTCACGGCAGAAGCTCCCATTTACAGGAGCCCCTGCAGCCTGGGCCATCCTCAGGAACAGGGGCAGTGAGGAAGGTGACTGGAGGCCTTGTGCCTCGGCTCTTGCTTTCGGCCTCCAAGCTTCCATTTTATCAGCTGTGGAATAAGCATGCCACTCCCCTACAACAGGGCCCAGCATCTAGGAGGCTCTCAGGCTGTCAGTTCTCCCGAGGTGATATGTGGGAAGGGCCCAGGACAGCCACAGGTGCACCATGGGTGCTCGGTGAAAAGGCCTCCTCCTAGCAGCCTCCCTGAATGCTCCCCATTCCACGCTGGGTCCCGCCCTCCTCTGGGCACCTACGGCCTCCTGGGCTGTCCCGTCACAGCTCTCCAGGGTCGTCGTCCCTCCCCAATCTCCCCTTTCCTCACACTGCAGGCTCCTTGAGGGCCAAAGTGGGGCCTCTGCCTCCCTCCCCACGCACATGCCACCTCCGTCCCACATATTCTTTTCCACCTGGATCAACACCACGTCCAGCCCAGGTCACCCCCCTGTCCAAAGCCTAAACCCTAACCTTTCGATCACAATCTGGTGACAGCTGGCCAAGTTGGAAAGGCTTGCCTCTTTGTCCCAGGGGTCCCATGTCTAGGAATTTACCCCACAAGCTGCCTGCACACTGGCAGCAAGATGTGCGAGGGCACCCTGGCGCCTCACTGCAGAGCAGCAGCTGCCCGTGGGCCACTCCCAGGCATGGGGACCCGGTGGCACGCATCAGTGCAGCTGGGACAGGGTGGGGACATCAGCTCCGTGAGAATAGGGGTCTGGCCAGTCTGGCCAGGTGAGAACACTTCATAGGTGCTCAATAAAAACTTGTTGAGTGAGTCTAATGGGAAAAGTTCTCTAAGACACAGTGAAAAAAACACAGGGCAGAAGAGAGAGTACTGGATGCCATCTGGCTTTTTATTTTTAAGTGAGACATGCATAAGCACACACCCATGTGCGTTTGCTAGAATATTCTGGAAAAAGATAACAGAAACTGGCTGCCTGGAGAACTGGGCTCTGTAAGTCTTATATATCTTTATACCATGTCTAAGGATTCTGTGTGTCCGCAGCATTAATTAATTTTTAAAATAACCAAAGCTAAGGGAACGGGAAGACTGGGAGGCTGGTCCAGAAAGCCCCAGCCCCCACTGCCTGTCCTGAACGCCCACTTTTGCTCCTTTCCAAGCCTGGTTCCTTCCTGCCCCTAAGTCCCCGCAGAGCTGCCTACCCCGTCCTGTCTGTGGTGATTAATAAACACTCTGCGGTGACCTGAATCGCACAGAAGCTCCTGCGGGACAGCCTTGTTGGGCCATGGCCCAGGAGGCCTTACCGGCAGGAAGGGCCTGTGTGGCTGGCTCCCCCAGTGGGGCTCTAGGGTCCCCACTACCATGCCTTTGCCCCTCTGTTCCCTCGACTGAGTGCCCTCCCTGCCTGCATCTCTGCCTAGTTAAATCCTCACCACAGCTTTGGTGCTGGTCTCGGTTAAGGAATTTGGTCCTGGGGCTGGAGTAAACTTCCCCCGAGGCTAGTCCATGCAATTAGCATCAACACTGGCTGGTGTGGTTCAGTGGGTTGGAGCCTCATCCAGTAAACTGAAAGGTTGCGGGTTCCGTCCCCAGCAGGGGCGTGTGTGCGATCGGTGTTTCTCTCCTGCTCTCTCTTCCTCCTTTCCCCCCTCTCTAAAAATCAATAAGCATGTCCTCAGGTGAGGATTTAAAAAAAAATTTTAATAGATAAAATAAAATAAAACCCACTGACCTGCCTAGGGAAGGGAATGATAAATAGAGAACCAGTTGTAAATCTGGGGAGCCCAGCCCAACCCAAGGGAATGTCCCTCTGTGAACAAAGAAGATTCAGCAATGACCCGTTAAATGAGCCAACACTCTATGAAACCCCACCTGTGTGTCAGGCATTCTGGCGAGATTGAGTGACAGCACAGGATCTGGGGTCAGCAAGACTTGGGTTCAAATCTTGGCACCAGCACTTACAAACTGTGCAGCCTTGAGCTAGTTACTTAATCTCACTATGCCTCAGTTTATTCTCCTGCACAATGAGCACCACCCCAGGGCCTGCCTTGCAGAGCTGTGGTGAGGGTCACAGGAGGGAAAAGTACTCGCGCAGTGTCTGGCACAATGCAAAGGCTCCCTAAGACCAGAGATCATCCTTTGTCATGGCTAGTCACCAAGTGTGGCATTGCTGCTGTCGCTACTATTGCTTTTCTTGGCAGGGAGTGCAGGGGCAGGGGAAATGGTGGGAGGGGACTCTGGGTCCACATATTTGAATGGAGCAAAGTATCACTATTTCTACTAACCTCTAGCTGCAATGCTGGAATTTAATGCTCCCTTTGACTGAATTGAGTCAGAAGCCCTACTATCATCAGCAGTGCCTGGGACGTTATCACCTAGAAAACTGACAGCTGTGCTGCTACCCACTCCCAGGGGGGTGGGGCTGGGGCAGAATTACCCACCTCTCCCAAACATCATTTGCATTTATTTCTGGCCTGGAATTGCTGTTGAGATTAAACCTGCTATTCAACCTTATTATCAATGCATCCATACAAAAGGATGGATCTCACCCATCGCAATGCGCTTTTTAACTATCGTGGTACCTGGCCCCTTTGGGATCCTGTGTGCTATTTGATGCATGTAAGACGGGATTCTGAGGAGGGGTTCGAGGCACAGGACAGGGCCTGAGGAATGGCACCGCAATAGAGCTGGACCCACTAACCTACTGCCCCCTGCCAAGGCCCCACCATCCAGTCCGGGCCTATATGCATGGGGTCTTCCTCACTCTGGGCCTTGCATGTCTGTCTGAAAAAGTTCCAGTATGTCTGCAGCCCTTCAGGTAGGGATGTCTGAGGCCTGGCTGGAGGTGCAGGCAGGGTGTTGTAGTTGGGAGGTACCTCTGGCCCCCTCATGCCCTGGGGAGGCCTCATACTATCACCCCTGGAGCCCCAATTTCCAAGGTTGCATGAAGAGCCCTCTTACCACCAGTTGCACATCTCAATCCTTCCCTGGCATCCTGACCAGCCTTCTATGCCTCTGGCCATTCCAGAAGCCCCTGCAAGCCCACTATCTCCAGCCCCTGAAACTGGCACTCAAAGGATGAGGAGGGGGGAGGAGTGACAAGAAGAGCTGGGATGGCAGGGAGAGCAGTGGGAGGTGGGGGCTCTTGAATGGGAGAGGTGGGTCGCATGGAGAAAGTAGCCCCTCCTTGAATCCCCAAGCTGGCACCCCCTGCTTCTTGGGAAACCCCACAGACCTCAGAGTGTGTCAGTCCATCCCTGCGACCAACACTGAATTCCCCAGGCAGCCTCTCCACTCAGATCTTCATTCCCCCAGTTAGAGCATTCTGCCATTTCACAGATGAGGGAAGCTGAGTCACAGAGACATTAAGTCCAAGGTCATGTAGCCATGAAGCAGCTCTTAACCACTGCTCCCTTCCCAGAGGAAAGTGGTTGCAGGGTTCAAGTTCCCCCAGTTTTCTGGTGTCTGAAGTGGGGGCGGGGGCGGGGGGAGGCGGTAGCACACAGGGCCAGCGCTGGGAGCTGGGGTGTGTGTGGCTGGTAGAACCGAGGTCTCTTGGAAGTCAAAGCTCTGCATCTCTGCATTAGTTCTGAAGAAAGAACAACCTTTCTGAAGACCCAAGGAGCTCAAAGCCAAACATGGTAGCAAGCATTGCAACACAGGGGGTGTGCAAGCAAACCAAGGCCCAGCTGTCCTGGAGTCGCAGGCCTGGGAGGTCTGGGCGGGGGCTCTGGTCAGCTCGCCCCACGTGTGTGGGTGGGGGGTGTGTGCCGGATCTGGCCGTCCCAGGCACGGCCACAAGGCCAGGACCAGAGCCAGGGCACCATTGTCTTAGGGTCGTTCCTGGGCCTTTGGCTGAGCCAGGGCTTAGGCACAAAATGGATGCCATGAGGGAAGCAAGATGGGGAATCCAGGCTGTCAGCACATAGCTCATGCTGGGCAAGGCCAGCACTGGCCCTGCCGTCGGGCCCCGTCCCAGGGAGGGGCCCCTTTCAGCCATATCTGTCTCAGGGCCTGTGAAGTTTGGGGAGGCAGGGAGTTTCATACACCCCTACTCCCAGCATTATTTGGAGAGGGTAGTGGGAGTTTCAGAAAGAATTTTTATCATTTTGTTTTTGAAACAATTTCGGTTTATACCTGCCTGTACCTTGGACATCCTTAGGGGTTTCTCCCATGGGAAACTTGGACAACAAACTTTCCATATGGAAAAGACAAGGTTTCCAGAGGCAACACTAGCCATGCTGTGGGCTTCATGCCACTTCTGGACATACGCCTGCCTTCCCGCCCAGTCTCCTGTCTTGTGTTTGAGGTACAGAGCCCAGGTTTGGGGTCTTGGGTTCCAGGCTGTTCCCCAGCCTGGACCCCGTGGGCTCTTGGGCTCCTAAGGCCAGTCCTTGCCTAGGGCCTCGTCTGGGGCCACCACCAGCTCCCTGAAGCCTCCACAGGGGCAACCAGGGCTGGGATAGAACAGAGGGTGATGGGAAGGCAGGGCTGTGTCCCTGAAGGGCCCTGTAGAAATTACAGGCTGTTCTACTGGAGAGAAACAACCCCTTCCTCTTATATCACAGCCTTTGGAGCTTGTGAAAACCCTCTGCTTCACACCCGTCCAGGACTCCCAGCTCAGCCACAGCCTCCAGCAGCCCAGCGCCCACCGACTCTGCCCCTTGCCTCTCCCATCTTATCTCCTATCCCCTCCTTCTCACACTTCTCCCCGTTTCTCCAGCACAGCAGGCCCTGCCCACTCCAGAGCCTTTGCACTTGCCCTCCCTCTGCCGCAAAGCTCTCCCCCTCCTCTGCGTGGCTCACTTTTTCACCAACCTCAGGTCTCTGACAAATGTCCCTTCTCCAGGACGTGCCTTTCCGAAAACCTGATTTAAAATTGCACCCTTCCACCTTCCATGTCCCTTCCCCAGCCTTATTGTTTTCTGTATCAGTTATCCCCTCCTAATATGCTCTGTGATTTACTTACATATGTTAATAGCCTCTCCCAAGGGCAGGAATGTTTGTTTTATTCATTGCTGTATCCCTAGCACCTAGAATGTGCCCAGGAAAAACTAAAGCTTTATTTAAAGAATAGAATCTTAACAACACTGCAAGATAAGCACCCAATGTTAAAGAGAAGAGGAGTGAGGTTCAGAGGGCAGTGGCACACCCGGGGCCTCTCACGAGACACGGCAGAGCTGGCCGAAACAGCCCTCCCTGGAAGCAGGGCAGGCACTATGAGCCAAGCACTTTACATTTGTCATTTCACTGTATATACCTCACACCCTAGTGAGCCAGCTGCCCATGAGGGTGCCCATTGTCCCCTTAGGGCGCCAAGGCTCAGAGAGGTGAGGCTGGAGTCTGAGGGGCCAGATGGAGCACAGGCCCTGGGAATCACGGGACTGGTTGGAACGGGGGCCCTCTGTCTGCAGTCAGTCATGTCAGATGCCCTCCCATCCACACCCCCTTACCCACTGGCTGGGCCGCGTGGTGCCGGTGCAGTGTGGAGGATTATGGGTGAGCTGCTCTCACTGCCTCACTTCTCTGGGGCCAAATGTAGCCATAAATATCAGATTGAAGCCAACAGATCATCAGAGATCTCTTCCTCCAGAGGGCAGCTTGTGGGAGCCTTGGAGATGCCCAGACAGGATGTCCGCCCCCCAAAGTGTGGCCACTCATGTGGTGGGGATCCCGTCCTGAAGAGCAAAGCAGCACTGAAAGATAAGCCAACTCGAGTTCAAATCTGGTCTCAGCCTCTCCTCATGTGTGGTCCTTAGGAAATCATTCGACATCTCTAAGACTCAGTTTTCTACCTGTAAAATGGGAACCTAAATCCCTCTCTCATTACACTGTAATGAGAATTAAGGAAGGTTGAATGTGTTGAGTGCGGGCAGGGCACACAGGGCTCATTCAATAAACAATAGGTGTTTTAGTATAATTATCATCCTCCTACTCCTCCTAGCCATCTGTCCACCCAGCTGACCACCCATCAATTGACCCACCCATCCATTCATTTATTCAACCATCCATTTGTACCTCTACCCATCTGTCTATCCATCTACCTACCCATTCATTCATTCATCCACCCACTCATTCATCTATCCATTTGTCCACCCATACTTCTTCCACCCAACCATCTGTCTGTCCATCCATCCATCTGTCCGCTTACCCATTCATCTGTTTGTCCATCTGTTTCCTTTCTTCGTCATTTACAGCATTAGCTTTCTCACTCATCTCTCACATCCAGAGATCTTCGTAGCATCTGACCGCAACCTTCCCAGAAAGGTCAAACTTAGCTGAGTCTTTACCCTCTACACAGGACCCTGCAGAGTCTTCAGGGTTCGTGGTGGAAGTGTAGAGCAGACGTGGGAGGGGGACAGCTGCCTGTTCTCAGACTTTCATGCTCCTCTCCAGTCAAGCCCAGACTGGCAACGAGCCCTCTGGCCTGTTATCCCCAACATTCAGCATGCATTCTGGCACACAATAGGAGCTGAGGGACTACTTACTGAGCTAAAGAAGGGAGGGAGGAAGAGGGTGATGTGAACAAGAGAATAAATGAACAAAGAAATGAATGAGGGAGTGAGTAAACAAATGAATGAATGAGAACAGACGCTAGGAGTCTCTGCTCTTCTCCCTCTCCCTTGTCCTCTGTCCCGACCTCCGAGATCCTGGGTCAGGGTGGACTCTTGGGAGGGGCTCCAAGGAGGGCCACTCCCACCTATGCCCCACACCCAGGCCATTACAGCCACTGTCAGGACCACTGAACCTCTGTGATCAGAGCCCAACCCTTTCTACAGGCCTCACTGCGGCCCCAGGACCACAGGCACAATTAGCATCTCCATTCCTCTGCCAGCTCCTGAGAAGCCCCAGCAATGGGGTTCCCATTTTGCAGCTACTGCTCCATTCTTCATATGCTTGTGGAGTCAAAACCATGATTTTTAAAAATTAGTTTGAAATTTAAAGTTTTTTATGTAAAATAGTAACAGTTATGTCTGCAGAGCTTACTAGCCCAGACCACCTGCCACGGGCCAGGTTCTGTGGGGCAGAGCCTCCTGAGGGTGCCTCATCTCTGTCAGATCCTCTTTAGAAACCTTCTCCAGGCCTGTGACTTCTCTCTGTGCACTGGAGATCCCTGTCCCTCCCAGCTGTGACATCTCAAAATTCTGAAGTCTCTGTGTGATTCTCATTGAACTGATGAGCTAACCAAAGCCCCAGGAGGGGCTGATTAAACCAAGGTAACCAAGGACACGTTGGGACCAGCCTTTGGCAAGTAAGGTACACAAACAAGATGGTTTACTGAGGAGAAAACAATTGAAGCAAGCCCTGGAAGATCAGGGCAAGCTCTTCAGCCGTGGACAGGACAAAGATGCTCTTCCAGGCAACAGGGACTGCCTGGCGAAGGCCTGGGGGCAGGAGCCTCCCGGGAGTAGTCCACAATGAGAGTGACTCCTCGTGGGGACAGAGGGAGGGTCTGAGGGCGTCAGCAGGGCAGGTTGCAGAGGCTGGGTCATTACAGCAGGGCTGTGAGGAGCCTTGAAGAATGTGGGGCCGGTGGTGGCCCTGCAGCCACCCAGCTCCCTACATCTCTGCCCCTTTCCCACCTAGTAGGGCAAGGAAAGAAGGGCTGTCAGCTTCTGGGTCCTCACCGAAGAGTCCCCTACAGGCCTGAAGTTCCTCCCTCACCTACTCCTGGGGGGAGAGCTGTGAGGCAGAGGGACCTTCCAGGCACAGACATCAGGCTGACTCCTCCCAGCTGGGAAAAGGATCTCCAGGTCCCTGCGGCGGCGGCAGTGCCACGCATCTCAGCTTTGCGAATGTTTATGGCTCTCTCCTGGCAGTGGCGAACTCCTTATAAAATAATTGAGCCCTTATAACAGTTTCGTCCTCAGGGTTCCCAATGAAGACGTCACTGCGTGCTCATTCTGCCACGAAGCCTATCTTCGGTCCCCTCCCCGACAGGCCTGGCAGGCAACTGGCTGACAACATGTGCCAGACATTCTCTTCCCGCCAGACCTACCCCTCTCCTCTGGCCCTGTCCACCCCAGGCAGGACCTTGGTGAGCCTCAGTTTCTTCATCTATAAAATGGGAAAAATAATGGCATAAGTCTCACCAGTTCCTCCTGAGAATCACATAAATCTCTTTTTTTATGATATGATTTATGCTTTCTTTTATTGTGCAATTATCGTTGCCCCCATTTCCCCCCTACTACTCTCCCCCACGCTATCCACCCCCACCTCCCACATTCAATCCTCCTCTTCCCCCACCCCTGTGATCTTTGTCCATGGGTCCTTTGTACATGTTCCTGAATGACCCTTCCCCTTCATGGGACAGGCTGGGTCACGTGGCAGCCACTGGCATGAGAAGCCCTGGGGAGGTGGTCTTTCAGTAGCTGGCCCTTTAAAGCTGCCAGTACAGTGGGAGTGTGAGGAGAGGGTGCTGTTTCAGCAGAGGCTGAGGTGGGGCTGGGTTGCTGAGGCCAGAGGAGATGAATCAGGTTGCCCTGAGCTTCCTGCCAGCTTTTAATGCCAGGGTTCTATGAGGTTTCTTATTCTAGTTCTAATTAAGGGAGTCTAATTCTAAGATTCATGAGGATTCTAATTCCTGGTGACTCAGACTCCAAGCAGATCTGAATCTGCCCCCACCCCCATGCTCCGAGCCCGGTTAGAGCCACCATCTGGCTCACCAGGACCCATGTAGTAGCCTCTTCCCAGCCACTGCCCCTTTTCCTGCCTCAAGAACCTCCACAGGGACCCTGTGACATTTGAGCCAGGTCATGACCATTCTCTCCTTTGCATAACAAGAAGAATCCAAACTCCTAGGGCCCCTGTGTCCTCTCCCACCTCTCTCCCTCCCTCCGGTGGCCACCCCACTTCTGTCTTACATGATGCCACATTTGGTCTCCTGCACGGTACTATCCTTTCGAGAATTGTCCTGTTTGTTCTTTCACATGTTCATTTTTCTTCTTCCCCCCCGCCGGAATGCTTGCCTCTTTCTCCGCTGCATCCCGTGCCATGGCGTGCACTGGGCACTCGACAAGCACTCAGTCAATAGCAGATCTTCTGTAATTAAGAGAGTCTAAGTCTGTGCCCTGCTGCCCAGGCTCTGATGCTCAATAGACAATTGTTGATTGACTGACTAACCTGGCACAGCCCCAACTGAGTGAAATGCACTTCACATATGTTGGGAAGAGAAAGCAGAAAATAGCACACAACTTCTATTCACAAAGGGACAGAAGGGACTTAGTGCTAAGTTACTGCCCCTTGGGGCACACCTATCTACCTGCCCTCACCACCTGCTCAGTGGGTCCAGCCACCAGCTTGTGCCTGCCAGGCTCTCTTGCCTTTGTCCTCCACCACTTGGACCAAGCACAGGCTGACTGGGCCTTGACCATTGATGGGGCCTCTGAGGCTTGGTAGGGTTGCTGTGGGGGCCCAGGAGCTCTGCCAGGAAGTGCAGGGCAGGACCTGAGGTAAAGCAGGGGTGTGGGGAGAGAGGGGATGGGGCTAATGGACAGCTAATGGCCTCATAGCTGCCATCGGCTGACCCCTGCTTCCCCGGGGGCTGTCAACCATGCTAATGGGGGCTAAGATGCCTCCTCCCACAGCAAGCACTTCCCTCCCAGTCCAGGGTCATCAGAGCTGTTAAGTGGGTGAATGACCGGGAGGAAAGCGGGGAGCAAGCAACCCCTCCTCCAGTCTGGAACTCAGGCTGCTCAGGGACCCCCCTAGAATGTGGAGCAAGGCCATCACTGTTCATCCCCTCATTCCAGGTGGGGAAACTGAGGCCCAGTTCGTCAACCCACTCCTACTTCTCCCCTCCCTTCCAGCTCCTGCAATCATGGGTCTCCTCTGCCCTCTGGGCCGCAGGACCGCAGTCCAGGCCCTCAGGGGCAGCTTCCTACCCAGGCCGGGGAGGAGGGCTGGGGACAACTTGCCCGCAGGGTGCAGCAGGCACAACACTGAGTGCCCACTAACTTCTGGAGTCAACAGTAGGAGAAGTGAGAGGAGGGGTGGGAGTTTCGCAGGGCCTTGAAGCACTGCTAAGTTTAGAGTTTGAGTTGGATCAATCAGCATTGGAAGGTGAAGAGGAGATTTATGCCGAGCAGGCTGGACTCAGATTTTAGAAAAATCTCTGCAAATGAGAGGAATGCAGAGACAGATGCAATAAATGATGAAGAAAGAAAACAGATGAGCATGTGGACAGATGGACAAGTCAATGAACAGGTGAGCTTATGTATGGGAAGGAAGGACAACTGGATGGGTTGAGCAGATGGCTTGAGATGACTGAATGGATGGTAGATGAATGATTGATGGATAGATAGGTGAGTGGATGGGTGTATGAATGGATGGATGGATGGGTGGATGGATGGATGAGCTGAAATATTTCCATCACCTCAAAAGAAAACCTCACTCCCATTAAACAATCACTCCCCACTCCCCTCCTCCTCAGCGCCTGGAAACCACGATGTACGCTCTGTCTCTGTGAATTTGCCCATTCTGGACACTCCATATCAGTGGAATCTTACAATATGCAGTCTTCTGTGCCTGTCTTTTATTGCTGAGCATAATGTCTTCAAGATTCATCCACTTGGCAGTACGTGTCAGTACTTCATTCATTTTCATGGCTGAACAATATTTCACTGTAAGAACACTTTACATTTTGTCTATCCATGCATCTACTGGTGGACATTAGGGTTGTTACCAACTTGTGACAACTGTGAATGTTGATGTGTGAACATGTGCCTGTGTGTGTGGGGGTGTCTTTTTCCCCTCTCTTGAGACTTAACCTAGGAGTAGAATTGCTGGGCCCTCTAGTAACTCTTGGTGTAATCACCACACTCCTTTGCACAGTTGCTGCAAGGATAGTGTCTTCTGTATTCTCAGCTACCCCCAGTTGCCATGCAAAGAGGAGATTAGATGGGCAAGTGTGCCCCAGGGAGGCTGTGAGGCAGCCACGATTCTAGTCCAGTGGCGGGACAATTGACAGCAGTGATGGGCGAGGCGGTCAGGTTTGGAATTCAGCAGGTACAACTGCAGAATTCACTGAGGAGCTGGGTGTGGGGGGAGGGAAAGTGAGGAATTGCTACTTCCTGAGCTGAAAATGCCAGGAATGGTCCCAAGTCAGGGCCTCTGCATTTGCTGCTCCCTCTGCCCGGAATGCTCTTTCTCCAATGGATTCTTGTTTAATTCTTCAACCATTTCAAGTCTTTGTTCACATGTTGTCTACTCAGGGGGACCTTCCTGGACCACCAGATTTAAGGGTGCAACCCCTCCCACCCTGGCAGTATCAGCTCCCCCTCCCTTGCCTTATTTTTCCAAGGTACCTAATTGCCACCTGATATTCATCAGTCCCCAAATTTGAATGTCAGCTCCATGAGGGCAGGGTCATTGTTCTGTCACCACTGGGTCCCTAGCCCCTAGCCCAGGGCCTGGCACAAAGTAGGTGCCCAATAAGTGTCATAGAATAAGGAAGACTGACGATCATTCATTCATCAAATTCATTCATTCAACAGTTTTTATCAAGTACCTCCTATGTGCCAGGCACTGCTCCTGGCACTGGGGAGGCAAGCAAGCCCGACAGCACCGCTGTCCCCCCATGAGGCAGTACCGTAGGAAGGAAGACAAACCATGAATGTGCCGGTGTGTCCATGGATGCTGAGACAGCTCTGGAAGTCCAGGGGCCAGGGAGGAAAGACGCAGGACTCAGGGTGCTGGGGCGGCCACCCAGGCCTGGCATGTGCACTGCCCCCAGAAGGGAAGGCTGAGGCTCAGAGGGGGACACCTGTGGTCAGGGCTTGGCAGTGGCACTGACCTCCTAACCCCCAGCCTGGCCCTGGTAACCTCCCCATTCTTGCCCGTCAGTGGAAGTGGCGGTGGAGACTATGACCTTATCCATCAGCTGCTCCTGGTAGCCGGGTCGATCTGCTCGCACGTGGGCAAGGCCTGTGGGCGCCTCTCTCCTAAGGACGCCTGGCTTTCTCAGCAGCCCCTGCAAGGCCTCCTCCAGCCTCTGATGCCCAGAGGGGAGTGGTGGTGAGCACCCCTACTGTCACACAGCCAGAAGAGTGTAGGCAGGAGTCACAAGCCAGGCACTTGGACTTCGGGGAAGGCACAGCAGCCGGTCCCCAGCTTGACTTCTTACTTCCTTGACCTTCACAGGTGTGCGAGTCGGGGCATGACAACAGCCTGCCAGGGACCCCACAGGAATCCAAGCAACCCATGGGCAGGAGTGGGCTTTCCACACCTAGACTCAGACACACAGCTAGGGGAACAGAAGACGCCTAGAAATCTAAGAAGGTCTCCGTGGAGGGTGGCCAGCACGCAGGCTGCCCTAGTGACCAGATGGGTACCAAGTCACTGAAGAAGCCAGTTCTGGCCAACAGGTAGGCAGCAATCAGAGAAGAGGAGGGAAGAGTAGGTTGAGGCGTCCAGCCAGGCCAGGGCCAAGAATGCACCACTGGAGGCCCAGGGTTCAAGAGCCTGCCTGAGCCAAGTGGGGCCCCGGCAGACGGCACCGGGACAAGGGCACATGTGCCTTGTCCTTGGACACAAGGTACATGCCTCACACACAGCTCCTCCTCCTAGTCAACTCCCCAGCGCCACTGTAAAGATGAGGAGACTGAGGCTTAGGGAGTTTTATCCCTCTGCTAGTGGGTCAGCGCTGAGTCGGCGCTGACTCCAGCTTTTAACCCCTGGCTGGCTGGTTGACTCATTACCCTCTAGATCAGGAGATGGGGGTGGGGATAGAACTGCTCCTTTCTGCTCCTCCAACTCCTGAAGGCCAAGCAGAGGCGGGGGAGCACAAGGAGGTGACTTGGGCCAGAGTCCCATGGAGTGAGCGAGGCACAAGAAGCAGAGAATGCTTTGGACTCTGGCGGGGAGGCAGAGGCATTCCTTGAGGGTCCTCCCTCCAAGCCCCTCAGGGAGGGTTTCCATGACTGAAGCAGAGAGGAAGTAGCGCTCCCATTCTCCCACACACTCTGAGGCACCCCCAAGACTCCCGGGACTGAAGGTAGGAGTCCACTGGGTCCTCAGCACACCCCTGCAGGGGTTAGCAGGGCACTAAGGGATGTTCCCCAAAGTGACACAGTGGCGCATCCTGCGGGACCAAGTTCAGAAGGCATGAACTTGCCGAGGGGCGAGTCCGAATCCCCAGCCCACCGCTGTCACCTCTGGGCTAGTGGGACAAGGCAGCTAGAGCATGCCCTCTGCCTGGGGTCATACAGGAACTTATGTACAAGCCTGGCAACAAGACCCTCATGATCTAGCTCGAACCCTCTGACCGTCTTGCAGCCCCTGCCTGTCGTCCACTCTACTCCCACCGCAGGCAAGGCACAGCTCTGGGACCAATGGGCGTCCCAGGGCCTGCTGTCACCGCCTCTGTGAGACCACAGCGGGGAGGGCTTGCCGTGAAGCCCACAACTTGAGTCTCCAGCTCCGTTGTAGAGACATGGGGAGGTGACGGGCCCATACCCGATGTGTTGGAAGCACTCTGGCCACCATGGGAGCCCAAGGAGGCCCGCTTGGAGAAGCCTGCGGGCTCAGTGAGGCGGTGGCTCCAAGGACTCCTGCTGTGGTGTCAGCTCTACACCTGCAAGCAGCCCATGGGGAGTGTCAGCACCGAGGTTTGCTGCATTTGTCTCCTTGCTTTTTCTGGCTCCCTTCAGCCCCAGGCTTGGGGGCTCGGTCCCCTGGTCTTGGAAAAGGAGCCCCAGGTAGGGGGTCACTGCTGGGGGTCGCTCAGCCTCATCACCAAGATCCCTAGAGTTTTCCTGAGGATTAACTGAGGGCAGCAAGTCGAGCAGCAGGAACACCGCAGGCACAGAGCAGTAACCAGGAGGGCATATCTCTGTGCGCTCCCGCTCTGCCTCCTCCCGGCCTGTCAGCGCTGTGGTGGCCTGGGTGGGCTTCCTCCCTCTCGGAGCCTAGGACTGCCAGTGTGTCCTCTGAGGGAACTCTACCAGGACCCCTGAGGGGCTGGGGTTTCCAGGCTGCTTGTCCCTCCCTCTGGGGGCCCATGCTGCAGAGAGGTGAAAAAAGAGTCAGGCTGGAACAGCCTCAAGTCCAGGCAGTGGTCAGGAGCTGCACCTCTCTGGGGCCCCAGGGGCTGGCAAGGGACAGTCCAAAAGGAGGTCTCCAGCTTGTCTCTGGAGTGCCTGAGGGAGCCTGTACCCTGGAACTGAGTCCCCTGGGGCCTGGGGACACCCGTGTCCCAGAGGCAGTGCAGTGAGTGCAGGGCCTGCGGAAGGCGGCCACAGCGGGGCTGGCTCCGGCTTTGGCTTAATCTTGACCCACCGTGGGACCTGGGCTGTCCCCCCGCACGCATGGTCCTCCGCATGCCTTCTGTCACATGGGAATGCGCTCCCCACCTGCCTCGGGGCTGCCTGGGGGAGATGAAAGTCCTGGTCCTCCCCTGTGGCTGGCAGAATCCCAATCACACCATCGCGCCTGTCTGAACCTCCATTTACCCAAATGCTTAGCAGGAACGGACCTCTGGCTCCCGGCCTATCACTCGGAACAGGACAAGCACCCCCATCCCCGGCAGGGAGAGGGACCTGGAGGACAGGGAGACAAGCCCAAGCCCAAAATAGCCTGGGGTGGCAGGTGGTGCCGGCTGGGCGGCAGGAGATGGTGATTGATGGTTCTGCGTGGTCATGAATAAAACATTGGCCTCGACTCCATTCTGGGTTCATTATTTGCTAAGGGTCATTTGTTAGGGTTGCCCCTGCTCACCTCCTCCCAGGACCTCCCTCCTCCCTCTCATGACCCAGCTCCCCAGTGCCCAGAGGACACACTGAGGCTCTCGGCAAGATGGCCTACCTCTGTGCCCTCCTGTCACGGCAGCAACCTTGCTGTTCCCTGCACCCACCCTGACTTTTGCACCTCCCTGCGTTTGCCTGTGCTGTTGCACCTGCCTGGAGTGCCCTTACTTCTCCTTCTCACCTGAGGAAACCCTTCACCCATTTAAAGGCTGAAGTTAATCTCTCAGGAAGTTTTACCTGCCCTTGACATGTACCTGGGACCTGCGGGGTCCTTTATCTATCCTGAGCGTGGTCGCTGCTGTCCTACCCATGTGACAGCTGACTGCCTGGCCAAGGGTGCCTCCCTCAACTCCCACCCCACCTTTCCCAGCTCTAAACAGCACAAACCAAATTCAATCTACCTGGATGTGCCGTTTCACTGTCAGGCCATCAAAGATCCCGGCATAGTGCAGGGTACTGGGTACCACACTCATCACTGCCAGAGAGCCACCACAGACGGGGCCATTTAGGTACGCTGGTCAGAAATGACCATCCCCTGGGCCCACTGAGGACTTTAGCTCACAGATATCCTTGTACACTTGTGAAGCGACACCTGAGTAAGGGTGCTCACCACAGCCGGTTTGCAAGAGCAAAAGGTCAGGCACCAGGATGCCCACCACAAGGCACTGTTGCACTAAATGGCACTGAATATCAATGCCATCTTACCATAGAATATTACAGAGCAGAGGAAAAGAACGAGGCGGCTCCTTCGTTCCTGACATGAGATATCAAGTTTTTTAAAAAAGCAAGGTACGGAACAACATTCACACATGCTATGTTTTTTGTTGTTTTTATCATTCAAAATAAGAATGACTAAAAAAAGATTTTGTACCGATGCTGTGTATGTATGCAGGCCTCTGGAAGGACACACAGGAAATCCAGTAGTTGCCTCTAGAGAGACGTGAGAGGCTGGAGGACAAAGAAGGGCGGGAGCCATCCATGTTGTATCCTAATGCTCTAAGCACAGCGTGTCCATTACAAATCGAACATAAAAGTGTAACCTGCTAACCCATTGACCCAGGAGTTTGAAGACAGTGCACGAATCCTCTGGAAATAGGACGTGGCAGCTGTGACCTTGGGGTTGCTGCAGTGGTACCGTTTTAATGGTTAAGTGTTAGAAAGGGCTTGCTGTCCAGCCAGAGGGGATAGTGCCCAGCACATGTGCGTCAGGGTAGACTTTCACACAGAGGACCTGATGTTGCAGAAAGTGCCCCACACTGACAGTGATCAGGAAGGTACATGGCAAATATTGCAGAAGAATAGTAAGATATAATTGGCACAACTGTAGTAACATAATCAATAAAATATAATTTTAAAAAAATAGTAAGAAGTGGTTAATGCATAGAGAAGTGTGTGGAGGCAATATCACAGATGCTGGCAGAGCCTATCCCTGGCCCCGGATTTTTGGTCTCCTCCTTTGGCTTCCTCTGTGGTTATGAGACCGTATGTTGCTGGTGGGGGTAAAGAGACCCATAACCTAGTTAGGCTCGAGACCACCAAGGCTGTGGCAGCATCCGCCCCCATGACAGCCCTGAGCTGACCTGGACGCTGCCCAGCCTGCGTGGGGTGTGATTAGCAGCGCCTGTGTGCTGTCTGGGAGTCTCCTCCCTGCTGGCTGTCCCAGGACAAGGCCACAGCAAGCATCCCCATCCCCACCATAGGGCCGGGTGCCAGAGAAGCAGCTGGCTGAGGCCCCACTACAGCCTACTCTTCAGGCTGCCAACCTTGGACCCACCCTCATAGTAGCTGGCCCCTCTCAGGGTTCAGAGACAGGGGCCCCCGCCCATCCCTTACACAACCAAACTGGCTCCCTAACCTCTGGAAACAGGTGCCCACCCTGCCTTTCCATCGCATGCCCCCATGGAGAGACTGGCAAGGGAAAGGTTAGCACCCCCACATTGCACTGCATGGCCTCCTTCCTCAGACTGGGCCCCTGCATGGTGCGCCGTGAGGACTCAGCCCAGCTGAGGCAGCAGACTTGTTGGCCTGGGAGGAGTCCCACCTGCCACTTAGTGCTGTGTGACCTTGAGGAGAATGGAAGATTCAATCTGAGCCCTCAGACCCCATTTGGCCCCAAGTTCCAAGCTTCTGGGAAAAGAGGGGGAGGGAGGAGGAGCAAGGGCCTAGGAGGGGTCTGGGGACAGTGCGCAGCAAGAGCAGGTGCTGTGAGACCACAGGCAAGAAGCTCAGCTGCCCTGGGCAGCCTTTCTCTGAGTGCGTGACAGGGCCCCACGAGCTCACAGGTGGGGGCCTCTCAATGTCCTGGAGCTGCCACTGAGTGAAGGCTCTGGCAGGCTCAGCCACAGACCAAAGTCGCAGAATCGAGGCTGCAAACAGACCCTCTGAGCCGTACCCTCCCACACCTCCCCATCCCCTGGCAAAACACCTGGTCCTAAGAACAGTCTGGTACAGGGAGTAAGTCAGCCCTGAGTCTCTGAAGGCTCTGAGTGCCTGGGAAAAAGAATGAAGAGGAGTCCTAGGTCTGAGGCCCAGAGCCCATCGCATCTGCTACCGCAAGGGCAGGAGAAAGAGGTCAAAGCAAGTCCTGGTGGCCGGACCAGTCCTCACTGCCCTAGAGCCTGGAGGATGACATCCCAGATGGGATGTCTGCTGGAGCCTCAGAAGAGGTAGTCCCATTGTCTGGGACAGGGTGGGCCCTGCACACATGGGGCGACACTGAGGGGCCTCCAGGGGCCAGGCCCAGGCTCAGGGGCTTGCTCAGAGCAAGGGGCAAGGGGCTGGCTCTCCAAGACAAACTTGAGCCACTAGACTTGCCCTGGTGCTGCTCACTCCAGAAGGGACGTGAAGTGACAGCATCAGAGGTGACATCATCAGAGGTCTCCTCAAATCCCAAGCCATCACAGCTGGAGACCACAGCCCTGGCCCCTTGACTTGTCAGCCTTGGGAGAGCCAGGTATCCTCCAGAATCTGAGTTCTCTTCTCTCTAAGGTGGAGTCACCCCTCAGATGACAGGATGGTTGAGGACCCCTCTTTGCTCCATCAGGCAGGGCTCTGGGGCAGAGGTGAGAGCACCAAACGGGAGAGGCCGACAGGACAAAAGGAAAGAAAACCCAGGCCCCCAGGCCTGGAAGTTGGGCCTACTCCACTGTGGACTTCTTCTCACCCTCCCTCCTCATGGCCCGTGGTATTGTCTTGACAACGAGACAGCTGCCACCCTTAGCCCCTGCCACTGCCCAGTTGTGTGTCCTTGAGCAGGACTGTGAGCGTCGCTGAACCCCAGCTGCCGCACCCTCAAGGTAGGATGAGTTAGAGCACTCGGAAGCCGTTAGTGCCGGTGCCCGGTAGACTTTATTCATCCCTCCCACTGAGTATCTGCTACCTGCCAGGGCCCCTAGGTCAGGCACTGGCCAAGAGGGAGGCCTGGTCCCTGCTCCCTGGCACTGGGGACAGTGCAGATGTATAATCACATCCAGTGATGAGAATGCTGTCAGGTGAGCCCCCACGCGTGAGTGCCTAAAGCACACTAGGGACCAGGGAGGACTTCCTCAAGGAGATAGCAGGAGCTGGGAGAGGGTATCCTGGGTTGGGGAAAGAGCGAGGGCAAAAGCCTATTGCTGGAAGAAGGTCGGAGGGCAGGAGGCCACAGTGGAGCGAGGGCAGAGGGAGGTTCTGGGTCAGGGGTGGAAGGAGGGCAAAAGCCAGTAGTCTGAGGACAGGCTGTGTCTTTGGGACAGACACAGCCTTTCTCAGTGGGGTAGGTGGGAAAGAGGTAGAGACCCGGGCTCTTGTCCCAACCCTGTCACCATCTCACCATGGGACCCACTCATGCCCACCTCTGGGGCCTGGCCACCCAGGGCAGCAGCTGGGAGGACAAGCCCACTAGCCCAGCTCACTTCTCTGGCTGCTGCAGGTCTCTGTGCCAAGCCAAAGGCTCCAACTTAACATCAGCCAGGCGGGGGGCTCTGCTGCGGATCAGGAGCCAGACGATGGTGGGCAAGTCCCCACCAAGCCTGGGACTCAGGCCAGGTTCTCACCCCCCAACCATGCACAAAGCCATTCTTCTCACGTCCATCCATCCACCTATTCGTGCAAGAAAGCCCGGGCCAGCCCCTGCTCCCTGACCAGCTGTGCAGACCCCACCATGAGCCTGAGCTAGGAACACGTGCCTCAGTTTACCTACCTAAGAGAACATAACGAGGGTTCACAGTGTGCCCAACTCATGGGACACTGGTGAGATGGGGGTGGTTCCTATACGTGTCACTCCGTGTCATTCCTGGGCCCTGGAGCCCAGAGAAGGAAGCAACCGGTCCCTCATCCTCAGGACACTCCCAGGGCTGCTGAGGAGGGAGGCTGAGCCAGGCTGCTCTCGTGTGTGTAGCCAGGACGGGAGCCAGGAAGCAGCGCCCTCCAGGTCTCTCTGAGAGCTGCTCCTGGGGAACTGGTTGTGTGGGTGATACAAGCATGGGGTGAACGCCAGTGAGCAGCATCAGCCGGGAACTGTCCCTCCTGAGGCCGTGGAAAAGGTGTAGCTGCTGCCAAAAAAGGAGGGAAGGAGTGGAAAACCTTCTTCCTTCCCACCCCCCAAGCTCCAGTTGAGCAAGGGTAGGACCAGAGAGCTAGACTTTCATCAGAGGTCTGCCCCCAGAGCCTGCCACACAACAGGTGTTCAAAGACAGGGGTGGAACAAAGAGTAGGAGATGAAGGCCAGATAGGAAATGGAGGAGGAGGGGTAGCGGAGAGAGGATTTGATCCCCGATCTCAACCTGCATGCCAGGTTGGGTTTGGCTTCAACGTAAAGGTTGGCATGTCCCCAAATCTCTCTTGGACCCTAAATTGAAAATATATAAGATTTGTAGCCCTAAAACATCAAAGACCCTGACTTCTCCCATTTCAGTGCTGAGCTGCACAAGTCGATGCTTATTTCCCCCCATTTTCCAGGCAAGAAAACAGAGGTACTGTAGAGGGAGTCAAGGTTGATACCAAGGATGAAATGAAATGTTATCTGCCCTGCTGCAGGTGTTGAGATGCTATCTGCCCTGACTAATGCTGTAAATACTTCTCTCCCACCTCTGTAAGCCCCTTCGTGCCAAATCTATACTATGCCTCCCAATACCCACCCCTGCTTAGCCCAGCATAAAAGGAATGCGGGGCTATTGTTCTGGGTTCAGAATTTGGAGTTTGCCTCCTCTGGGCCCGTACACATAAATAAAGATCGTGCTCCTAACCCCTCGGTGTCTGGTCGTTTCATTTTTCTGTAACAGTACCAGAAAAATGCAGTGACTTAATCCAGGGACATGACAACCTAGTTACGATTTTTTTTAAAGATTTTATTTGTTTATTTTTAGAGAGAGGGGAAGGGAGGAAGAAAGAGAGGGAGAGAAACATCACTGTGTGGCTGGCCCACAACCCAGGCATGTGCCCTGGCTGGGAATCGAACTGGCGACCCCTTGGTTCTTAGGCTCACACTCAATCCACACCAGCCAGGGCCACCTGTAGGAGATTTTACAGTTATGGGCAGCACAGACACAGTAAGGGCAAGTGTATCCCTGAATTTCCAGTGGTAGAACAATTGCTATGAATTCCAGCAACTGGAGAGAACTAGGAAAACAACTGTGCAACCTTTCAGTTCTGCCTCATTTGGTGGCAACAGTGCTTCAAAGCTTCAATTACCACTTTTAGCTCTAGATGGAATATAGAGAAGCAAAGTCTGTAACGGCATCTAAGTGACTTGTGGCCCATCCTCTGGTATACACAAATGACCCTGACCAGGGCCACCAGTGCTCATCCTATAGCACTCAGGCAAGAGAGCATAGTGAGAGGAAATTCTAGGCAAAAGGGTTACATACTGTTTGAGTCCAGGTTTCCAGAATGAGGGCTTGGTGTTGTCAGAGGTTTGGTTTCTGAACAGAGCCTGGAAATCTGGATTTTTCATGGTTAAAAAAAAAAAAATCTCAGATTTTAAAATGTTTGCCACTAATTCAAACTTCTAAAATCATCCAGAGAACTGACTCTCCGAAGGCCACACTGAATGGGCCTGCAGGCCGGACCACGACTGCGATCCCTGCTGGCTCTTAGGCAGCTTCTTCTGACGGCCAACCACAGCCCAACCTCGCGGACACTGCGTTGTTCTGCCTTTAGACACTGTGAATGGTGCAGTTATCAATATACATGTACCTGGTTTACATGAACACTGGTTTCAGCTCTGTTGGCAGAGGCCTCGGAGGGGAATTACTGGATCAGACGCGGTCCCTGGTGCTTTAAGGGTCCCTGTCCTTGCTGGTGAGGCTCCGGCAATCGCCCTCGTGATAAGCACCCTTGCTTTGCTCAGCTGGATGTACTCCTTTCACCTCTGCTCCCCGGCAACCTGTGTGTCTTTCCTTCTTGGCATAGGCCCTCTGACTGTCCCCCAAAGGCTGTACTTTGCTTCTTCCCCCGCCTTGTTACTGGGGCTCTGGCCACGGCCCCAGGGCTCCAAGGGACCAGGCCCCCAGCAGGGAAGTCAAGGCTTACCGGGGAAAGGGGCCTGGCACAGTGGGAAAGAGACAGGCTGGTATTTGACCCCAGGCCCAGGGGACCAAGTCCTGGTTCCTCACGCTGTCTCTGCCTGTCCCATATGGGGAATTGCCACTAGAGAAAGCCAAACAACAGGACACTCACTTCCCATCTTCGGGGGCACTAGCTTTCCTCAATGATCCAGGACAGGATGTCACACTTTTATGCAAAAACAATGCCAGCTGGACTCTTCATGGGAAAGGTAATCTCACATAAATTTTTCACCTTCCATCCCAAGCGTTCAAGAAATATCCTGGCCTGGGTGGGCAGGGACGCGCCACGGACCCACCCTCGCTGCAGCCCCCGGCTGCTCAATGTGGGGATGTCGCTGAAACTGCAGACGGCCGCCTCAGAGTCTGCATTTGGGGAGGGCCTTTGCCGCCCCTTGCTTGCCCAAAGGGAGAGGCAGCAGCTTTCTGCCGCTGTCCGGCTGCCTCTTTGAAGCCCTGGGTGGCAGCAAAAGAGGCCCATCCGTGCAGAAGCACAGCTCTCCTGTCCAGGGCCCTGACACTGATCGGGAATTTGTAGTTTTCCTTCCTCCAGGGACCCTGGCTCTACTCAGTTTGCAGCTACCCCACCGCCTGCTTGTCTGAGCAGCAGCGGACATTTCATAAACAGTGAACTGATCCCTGGATCTGTCCCCGTCGGGATCCCACGTATGCCCTTGAAACCATGGTATTTGCCACTCCTTTCCCTGTGCAGGTGAGGAAACTGAGGCCTCCAGTGGAGCCAGGCCTTTCCAAAATTACCCATTGAGGCTGTGGGGGTGGGGGTGGGTCAGGAACCAGGTCCTCTGACTCCTGCCTAAGGCATAAACCTGTCTCCTTTCAGTAAGCCCTAGGTTTAACGCCACATGTTCTCGGGTCCTGGACTCTTCATGTCCCCTTGGCCATGAGCACCTGCCCCTGCATCAGTTCCTGTTGAAGGCACCAGGCTGCTGGGGAAGAGATGGGCCACCCTTTCAACAAATGCTGACTAAGTGTCTACCCTGCACTAGACAGCCCTTGTACCTCCAGGGATGTCTGGAACAGGGATCCTGGCCTCGCGGAGCTGATGTTCTTGCCAGGAAACAGACATCAGCAAAGTGACAGGGGAGGTAGGTGCTGGGAAGACAAAGAACGCAGGGAATAGGAAGACAAAGGTCAGGGAGGGCCCCTTGGAGCAAACACCTGAACAGAGTGAGGGAGTGAGCCATGAGGCACCTGCAGGTAAGTGTCTGACCCAGTAATTCCCCTCTGAGGCCCCTGCCAACAGAACCGAAACCAGTAAACCGGGGGCATGAATGTTGATAACTGCACCATTCACAGTGTCCAAAGGCAGAACAACGCAGTGTCCATGCACACATGATGGGTTAACAAATGGATGTTAATTATTCAGCCATTTAAGAGAATGAAGTTATGACGCATGCTACAACATGCATGAACCTTGAGGACATTATGCTGAGTAAAACAAGCCAGACACAAAAAGTCAAATACCCCGTATGGTTTCACTTCTATGAAATGGCCAGGAAGGCAGATTAACAGAGACAGAAAGCAGGCTACCACTGCCAGGGGCCGGTGGGAGGAATGGGGAGCGGCTGCCAGTGGGTGCAAGGTATTCTTTTGGGGTGAAGAAAATGTCCTGGAATGGAAATGCTTATACAACACTGCAAACGCATTCAATGCCACTGAATTGTACACTTAAAAATGGGTAATTTTATGTTATGTAAATGTCACTTTAATTAAAATGGAAAAACCCACCAGGGACAGAGCAGATCCACAGCAGAAGCAACAGCTGACACAATGAGCCAGACCACCTGGGTGCCATGCCTCCTCTGCCACCTGCCAGCTGTGTGACCTTGGGCACGTCCCTTCACCTCATCTGTGGAGTGGAGGTAAGCAGAGGGTCTGCCCCAGGGCCACTGTGGGGTTGAGGGAGGGAGCAGGGGTGGGTACACCAGAGCAGAGCTGCCCAGCGAAGCACCGTGCCATGCCACGCAGTGTCAGTCTTCTCTGGGAGAGCCTGGAGCCACTGCCAGCAGGGGTCATGGCACCTGCGTGAGGTGTAGGTGGTCAGGCTGGCAGCCCAGGATGGCTCCCACACTGCCCCAGACCACGCCTAGGGCCAGGGTGCCCTGCCCAGCAGCCACGAGCTGGGCCAGAGAAGCCACCTCCTTGTATCCTTGGCCAGTGCACATCTCTTCCCTGAGCCCTGCCCACCCCTCTGGGAAGGGGATGGACGTCAGTCTTCTGCAAAGCTTCTAGCCCAGAACCTTCCTGCTTGTAGCTTCTCCAAGGGAAGGCAATCAGACTATCAACATGACGGAGAGGGTCACGCACAGGGTCAGCGGTGGTAAGTGACAGGTGAAGGCTCAGATCCCAGTGCTCCCTCCTTCGGACCCTGGTCGCTTCAGCTGACCTCTCTGCCTCACTCTCCCATACACAACAGGCATATAACTGCAACTTCTTCGTAGGGTCCTTTGAAGACAGACTGAGTCTATTAGAGTAGTGTCTGGATCCACACTGTGGGTTCTCAGAGTGTTTCATTCCCACTGTGACAATGACTCCTTCTGCAGGTGAAGAAACAGAGTCATGGGTGCAGCCGAAATGTGAAAAAGGGAGAGTTGATTCCACAAGCCATGTCCCCTCCATCCTAAAGAGACTGGCTTGCCTATGCCTGGGTCCCCCCAGGAGTGGAAACTCAGGCTGGCAGGGCAAGAAGAGAGGACACTGAGGGAGAGGGCGGGGAAGGGAGCCGCGCCCACCCCCACTGCACGCATGCGCATGCACACACACACACACACACACACACACACAGAGGAAGAGCTGCCCCCAGGGGGGTGCGACCTGTGCCAGGGTAGATTTGGCCCTACCAGCCACACTTTATAAATTTTGCATCATCATGGCTATGAATAGCTTCCTCCACAGCAAGACAGATAGTTCAAAGGGAGAGAAGGGCCTGATGTGGGGAGCAGATTCAGGAGCCAAGGATGCTGGAAGACGGAAAGGATCCCTCACTACATCCCACAAGGGCCAAGTGAGTTTCCAAGTCCATGGGG
>PVJD01005798.1:0-13223 GCA_004026545.1 Mormoops blainvillei
ACATCTCATAAGATCTGCAATCTCTTAACCTTTATTAGTTCTTATAAACAAGAACTACAACAGCATGAAAAAGGAAATAGAAACTATAAACAAGAACCAGGAAGAAAAAAGAATAAAATATGTGAAAAAAATACACTAGAAGGAATTACAAGCAGGCTGGATGAAGCAGAGGACCAAATTAGTGAGCTGTAAAACAAGGTTGAAAGATACCCAGGTAGAATAGCAGCATGAAAAAAGACGAAAAAAGTATGAAGATAGCTTAAGGGGATTTTAGGACAATATGAAACACAACAGCATTCGAATCACAGGAATACCAGAAGGAGAAGAAAAGGAGCAAGGAATAGAAAACCCGTTTGAAAAAATAATGACAAAAAACTTCCCTAACCTGGAGAAGGGAAAACCCATGCAAGTTCAGGAAGCACAGAGGGTCCCTATCAAGATGAACCCAAAGAGGCCTATGCCAAGAACAAATCAAAATTAAAATGTCATATTTTAAAGACAAAGAGAGAATCTTAAAGGCCGCAAGGGAGAAATAGGAAGTAACATACAAGGGAGCCCTGATAAGGCTAGCAGCTAACTTCTCCACAGAAACACCACAAGCCAGAAGGGAATGGCAAGAAATATTCTGAGTAATGAAAAACAAAGGCCTGCAACCAAGACTACGCTAGCCAGCAAGGTTCTCAATTAAAATGAAAGGTGAAATAAGGAGTTTCTCAGACAAAAGAAGGCTAAAAGAATATACCTCTACCAAACCAGCTTTGTAAGATATGCTAAAGGGACTGCTTTAAGACAGTGAAGAAAAAGAGTGAGAGAGAAAGGAACACAAGTACAAAGGGAAAAAATGAATAAGTAGCTATCAATAATAACCTTAAATGTAAATAGATTAAATGGTCCAATTAAAAGACACAGAGTAACTGAATGGATAAGAAAACATGACCCGCACATATGCTGCCATCAAGTGACCCACCTCAGAACAAAAGACCTACACAGACTGAAAGTAAGTGGTTGGAAAAAATATTCCATGCAAATGAACAGGAAAAAAAAGCTGGGGTAGCAATACTTATATCAGACAAAATAGACTTCAAAGCAAAGGCCATAAAAAGAGACACAGAAGGACACTTCATAACACTAAAAGGAAGATTCTATCAAGAAGACATAAACATTGTAAACCTATATGCATCCAACATAGGAGTACCCAAATATATAAGGAAAATCCTGGAGGACTTCAAGAAAGATACAGACAACAACACACTTACAGTAGGGGATTTTAACACCCCACTGTCAACAATGGATAGATCATCCAAACAAAATATCAACAAGGATACTGTGGAACTGAATGATGCATTAGCTCAAATGTACCTAACTGATATATATAGAACCTTTCATCCCAAAGAAGCAAAGTACACATTCTTTCCAAGTACACATGGAACAATTTCAAAGATAGACCACAAAACAAGCCTCAACAAGTTCAAGAATATTGAAATTATATCAAGGATTTTCTCATACCATAAGGACCTGAAACTAGAAACCAACATCAAGGAAAAAACTCAAAAACATTCAAATTCATGAGGATTGAAAAGCATGCTATTAAAAAACAAATGGGTTAATGATGAGATCAAGGAAGAAATAAAAAATTTCTGGAAACAAATGGAAATGAACACATGACAGTCCAAAACCGATAGGATACAGTGATGGCAGACCTGAGAGGGAAGTTCATAGTGATACAGGCCTACCAAAAAAAGATAAACATTTCAAATAAACAACCTAACACTCCATCTGTAAGAACTGGAGGAACAACAACAAACAAAGCCCAGAGCAAGTAGAAGGAAGAAAATAACGAAGATCAGAGCAGAATTAAATGACATAGAACTAAAAGAACAATTCAAAGGATCAATAAATCCAGGAGCTGGTTCTTTGAAAAAATAAACAAAATTGGCAAGATTTTAAGCAGACTCGTCAAGAAAAAAAGGGAGAGGATGCAAATAAATAAAATCAGAAATGAAAGAGGAAGAATTACAACTGATACCAGAGAAATACAAAGGACTATAAGAAATTACTATGAACAGCTATATGCCAAGAAATTTGAAAACCTGGGTGAAATGGATGAATTTCTAAAAAAATATAATCTTCCAAAACTGAATGACGAGGAAGCAGAGAACCTGAACAGACTCATAGCAGTTAGTGAAACAAAAGCAGTAATCAAAAACTCCCGGCACACAAAAGCCCTGGACCAGATAGTTTCACGAGAGAATTTTAAACATTTCAGGAACAGCTAACCCCTATCCTTCTCAGATGTTTCCAAAAAATCCAAGGGGAGGGAACACTCCCACACTATTTTATGAGGCCAGCATCATCCTAATCCCAAAACCAGATAAAGACACAACAAAGAAAGAAAACTACAGGCCAATATCACTGATGACCATAGACATTAAAATCCTTGACAAATAATTGGCAAAACACATCCAGCAATATATTAAAAAGATCACCATCATCAACTGGGATTCACCCAGGGATGCAAAGATGGTATAATATTCACAAATCAATAAATGTAATACATCACATAAGCAAAAGGAAAGACAAAAATACATGATCATATCAATAGATGTAGAAAAAGCATTTGATAAGGTACAGCACCCATTTATAATAAAAAAACACTCAGTGATGTGTGTAGAGAGTAGAGAGATCATATATCTCAACATAATAAAGGCCATATATGAAAAAACTACAGCCAATATCATATTCAAAGGGCAAAAACTAAAAGCTTTCCCACTAAGATCAGGAACAAGAAAAGGGCATCTGCTTTCACCGCTTCTATTCAACATAGTACTGGAAGTTCTAGACACAGTGACCAGAGAAGAATAAGAAATAAAAGGCATCCAAATTGAAAAAGAGGAAGTAAAACTGTCATTGTTTGCAGATGACATGATAGTGTACATAGAAAACCCTACAGAGTCCACCAAAAAAACTACTCACCCTAATAAGTGAATATGGCAAAACAGCAGGACACAAAGTGCCCTCTGATTCAGAAATCAAAGGCATTTTTGTACACCAATAATGAAAATATCAGAAACAGAAATCAAGAAAAAAAATCGCATTTGCTCTAGCAGCAAGAAAAATTAAGTACCTAGGAATAAACCTAACCAAGGAGGTAAAAGACCTGTACTCAAAAAACTACACAACACTGAAGAAAGAAATTAAGGAAGATACAAATAAATGGAAGCATATATCATGTTCATGGATTGGAAGAATTAACATCATCAATATTTCCATACTATCCAAAGCAATTTATAGATTCAATGCAATACCTATTAAAATGCCAATGACATGTTTCACAGATACAGAGCAAACATTTCAAAAATGTATATGGAACCATAAATGGCGCTGAATAACCACAGCAAACCTGTGAAAGAACAAAGTAAGAGGGATCATAATACCTGCTTTCAAACTATATTACAAGGCCACTGTAATCAAAACAGTCTGGCACTGGCATAAGAACAGACACATAGATCAATGAAATGGAATAGAGAGCCCAGAAATAAACCCATGTCTCTATGGCAAATTAGTATTTGACAAAGGAGGCAAAAGCATAAAATGGAGTAAAAATAACCTCTTCAACAAATGGTGTTGGGAGATCTGGATAGCTACATGCAAAAAAATGAAATTCAATCACCAACTTACACCACACACAAAAATAAACTGAAGATGGATAAAAGACTTAAATATAAGTCGTGACACCATAGAAGTCCTAGAGGAGAACATATGCAGGAAAATTCCAGATATTCTATGCATCGATATTTTCACCCATACATTCCCTAAAGCAAGGGACATAAAGGAAAGAATAAGCAAATGGGACTTCATCAAAATAAGAAGCTTCTGCACGGCTAAAGAAAATATCAGCAAAATGAAAAGGGAACAACCCATATGGGTAAATATATTTGCCAATGATACCTTGGACAAGGGTTTGATCTCCAAAATATATAAAGGACTCACATGATTCCACACCATGAAGACAAACGATGCAGTTGAAAAATGCACAAAGGACCTGAACAGACTCTTCTCCAAGGAGGACATACAGGGGGCCCAGAGTCATATGAAGGGATGCTCAACATCACTAACCATCAGAGAGTTGCAAGTTAAAACCACAAGGAGATACCACTTCACACTGGTCAGAATGGCCATCATAAACAAATCAACAAAGAACAAGTGCTGGTGAGGTTGCGGAGAAAAGGGAACCCTAGTACACTGTTGGTGGGAATGCAGACTGGTGCAGCCTCTGTGGAAAACAGTATGGAATTTCCTCAGAAAACTAAAAATGGAATTGCATTTTGACCCAGCCATTCCACTGCTGAGATTATACCCTAAGGATCCTGAAACACCAATTCAAAAGAACCTATGCACTCTAATGTTGATAGCAGTGTCATTTACAATAGCCAAGTGCTGGAAACAGCCTAAGTGCCCATCAGTAAATGCGTGGATCAGAATACTGTGGTACATTTACACAATGGTATACTATGCAGCAGAAAGAACTCCTACCCTTCATTACAGCATGGATGGAACTGAAGAGCATTATGCTAAATGAAAATAAGCCAGGTGGTGAAAGAGAAATACCATGCGATCTCACCTATAAGTGGAACCTAATCAACAAAACAAACAAGGGAGCAAAATATAACCAGAGACATGGAAATATAGAACGAACTGACAGTAACCAGAAGGAAGGAGGGAGAGGGATAACAGGGGAAAGAAGGGGAACGGTAGTCAAGGAACATGCATAAAGAACCCATAGACAAAGACACTGGGGGTGGGGAGGGTTGAATATGGGAGGTGGGGGTAGGTAGGGTGGGGGAGAGTAATGGGGGGAAATGGGGACAACTGTAATTAAACAACAATAAAAAAAATTTAAACTAAAAGCAAAAAAGAAAAACCACTGTTAACAGCTTGGGTGAGTCTGTAAGTTGGGTGGATAGAGCCTCAGGGAATCACCAGGGGGGGAGCAAACATCATGAACCAGACTGATGGACTCTCAGATATGGCACCCACCTGCTGGCTCTGTGGCTGTGTTGGGGGGAGGTTTGATGAGGGAGTCATGAGATAGAAAATTTTAGTTTTAGGTAATAGTCAATAAGCTTAGTAATTAATGTATGTAAAAAACCATTGTTTCAGGAACTAAAGGTAAGACCCACTGTGACTCCAGGAGACCACAAGCAGTGCCACCTTCATGCCTCTGGAGAACTGCAAGCAATCAAGATGGTATCTGGGCCATTGTACTCCAGGGCGAGAAGTCTACCGCCCAGAACACAGATAAAGAATCACCAGTCAACAGATGAAAGAATGCTGCAGCTTTTTATCTGATTAACCTTTTCCCTGAATTCTAACCCTGTTACTTACACTTTTCTTCTCCTTATAAAAAGGGTGAGTTTAAAATGGAATGTAAGGTGGTCTGTTAGGGTACATGATGTACCATCTTCCGAAATCACCGGCCATCTGAATAAAGTGCCCATAAAGATTCAATCACTGCCTCTGCTTATTGGGTCTGGCAGTGACAGGCAGCACGAATGCCGGCTTTTTTGGTTTCAGGTTCAGAAAAGGAACAATGACCTCTTCCCTGCAGTTCTGTCTGGGAGAAAGCTGTCCCCGAGCTCCCCCTTGATGCCAGACACTTCAGTTTCTCCCTGTATGCCACTGGTGCTTTTCAAGCTGCTACCCCAGTGCTGGAACTCAGAGGGAGTGAGTCTGAGTAAGTCTGTATGTGGGCCCTTTAAGAGGAACTGCTTGGGAATCCAGAAGTTTCTTCCACTGACTCAATCTCTGCTAGTTTTTACAGCCAGAAGTTATGGGGACTTATTTTCCTGGCACTAGAACCCTCAGCTGGGGGGCCTGGTGTGGGGCTGGGGGCCCTCGCTCCTGAGATATCCCTCCCAATTTTTATCCTCCACATGTGTGTGTGGGACCAGCCCCTTCTGTGTTCTTGCTTCTCCACGTCTTCACATCTTCACCCCTCCTACCAGTCTGGGTGGATGTGGTTTCTTTAATTCCATAGTTGTTGTACATCCATTCAAATTGATTTCTGATGGTTCTCAGTGATGGTTGCTGTATAGTTCAGGTGTAATTTTGATGTGATTGTATGGGGAGGTTTTAAGAGTTCTTTGTATGTTTTGGATAACAGTCTTTTATCAGGTGTGTCTTTTGTAAACATTTTCTCCCAGTCTGTGCCGAGCCAGTTTTCAGACCTGGACCTCAATGACTGAAGAGATAGCGAGGTTCCTAAGAGAAATGTTACAATACCGCAGTAAGTATACACAGTAATGTCCCTCCCCAAAGGGACCTACAATTATTCCCTTGGATAACTGTATGCTAGGAAAAAAGGAATACTCAGTCATTTTGAGGACTCTTGGAAACAGGTTCTAAGTTAATATTGATAATTTGAAGATCAAAGCATTATTGTGACCCTGTGTTGGGATGGAGTCATACGGAAGCCAGGTAATAAATAAGAGTCCCGGCCAATGTTCATCTTTCAGAGAGTCCACTGGGCCTACAGACCCATGCTGCAGTCCTTTTTGCCTTCCTCAAATATATCATTGGATTGACATATTTGGCAGTTGATGTCACCTTCACGCTTGGCCCTTGGCCTGTGGTGTATGAGGCGTCAGAGCGTGGATGGCCAAAAGGAAACCTCTGAAACTGCTCACATCTACCCTAGTCAAGGAAGTCTATCAAAAATAATACTGCATGGAGTGGTGGCTATGGTGAAAGTAGTGCCACTTCTATACATATGAAGGATACAGGAGTCATACTCGCTGTCACATCTCCTTTCAATCAACAGTTAAACTGGGTAGATTCTGGAGGAAAACTACAGACTACCAAAGGATCAATCAACCAGTTGCCATAGTTGCAGCTACTGTGCCAGATGTGTTGGCTTTGCTAACATTGAACAATACAACCCGAGGCACATGCTAGGCAACCATTGATCTGATGAATGCATCCTTTCCTATCATAATTGGAGAGTAGCAGAAATAGTTTGCCTTCACATGGAACAGACAGCAATATGAATATAAAATTTTCCCCAAGGCTACATTAACTCATTTACCTTCTGTCATAATATTGTTTGAAGATATAATGACCATTTATACATTCCATATTGATCTATGATATAGATGACATTACGTTGATTGGGATAGATAAGCAAGGTGTGGCTAGCTCACTGGGGGCCATGGTAGGGCACATGTGCTATAGAGGGTGGGAGAAGAAAACCTACAAATTTCAAGGGCTAGCCTTATCAGTAACATTTCTAGGGGTTCAGTGAATAGGGACATACTCCCACATCTCCTTCAAAACATAAGACAAATTATTCCATCTTGCACCTCTTACAATGAAGAAGGCAACATAGTACATGGCACACCTCTTAGTCTTTGGAGACAGCATATTGCACAGCATATCCCATACTGCTTTTGCCATTGTACTGGTTGACAAAAATGTCTCCCAGCTTTGTCATCAGCCTCTATCACTAACATCCCAGTGCTGGCATGGTGAGAGTACCATGACAGCACAGATAAATGCTACACATGGGTACAACAACATGGACTCCCACTTACCAAGGCTGATCATCTTGCTACTACTCTTCCTGCCAAATATCTGACCTTCCAGCAATGGAAACCAACACTAACCTCTCAATGTGCCACCATTCCTCAAAGAGTCCAGCTAGTCTCCTGGTGGTTAGATGACTACATTAGACCTCTTTTTGGAAACCCCAGTGGTTCATTTTCAAGGAAAACATATATTCTTTTTTTTAAGTTGAAATCATTTTATTTTTTATTTTTACTTTTTTATTGTCATACAATTACAATTGTCCCCATTTTATTCCCATTCTGAACATGCGTTTGTCTTTTCTGCTTATAGAGCTATAGCACCACCATCCAATGTCTTACATAGTGTTTGATTCATTGGTGTATGAACTTTATTAAGCATGATTTTAATTCTGATGTTTTGACATCTGGAGCCTTGCTGACTCTGGGAAGACTCCATTTCCAGAATTAGCTCATTCCTAGGGAAAATAGACACTTTGAGTATGCCTTTCACATTCAAGCCAACCTATCCAGAGCCCCTCACTCAACCACCTCCACTATCAGTTCTTACACTGAACCAGTATTCCCTTTCTGTAATCACCTCAGGGACAGGCGACCAGACAACTTAGGACAGCTCTTATACCACAGGGCCCATTGAAATTATTCAAATTAGTCCATCTTAAGCCTGGTTACCCAGCCTCACCCATTCCTTTTCACAATAAAGACCTTTACTCACATCTCCCGAACCCCTCTCTGTCCCTCTGCCTCCTGACCAGCCCTTGTGCCTCCCTGCATGGTGTGGTGTGCCCCTGTTCTCTTGGGAAATATGAGTGAAAAATTACATTTCCAATGGTAGCCATTTCCTAATTTGTTGGCCTCAATATACTTGAATAATAATAAAGCTTACGTTTTAAACCAGACCCCACATAGCATCAGACTAGAGGACATTCTTTACAGCAAAGGAGGCATTGAGTGAGTCCATGACCATGAACTCCACCAGTTGTATCACAAAGCACATCACACAGAAGCTGCCAGACAGTTGAAGAAATAACCAAAGCACTGGCTCGAAGACAACATCCTGTGAAGGTGAAGTGCCATTCTCCGGCATGCTGTATATGTACTGAAGACCTTATATGGCACTCTGTCCACAATGGGAAGAACGTGTAAGCACACAGGAACTTCATTGCTATAATATGACTTTTTTCTTGATTCAAGCTAGCCTTGTCCAGTCTAATAGGGCCATGAGTCACTTGACTCCTTTCAAGCAGATCTCTCCACCTTTACACATACCGCATGTCTACACCTTTAATCATTAAGCCCTTAGGATATCAGGTTCTCATCAGCATCAAACTCTCTTAAGAATAAAACCTCAGGTCTGTGAACATGAGAACAGGGTTTCAGTCAAACTAAAGATAATATCTTGACCTCACTTGTTGAACAGGAGAACAGAGTTTCAGTCAAACTGAAGATAACATCTTGACCTCACTTGTGTTTCAGCCTCAGGCCCATGAAAGCAGAATGACCCTACTGACCACATCCTTGCGAAGCCAGATATCACGATGCCATGGCTGAGGTCAGAACCAGATGCAGTGATCAACTACTTCCTCCTGACTTCCCAATGAATCAGTAGAGCTCACGACCCCAACTCCCTTAGAGACCATGATTAAGAATTTTTCCTGTATATGATCTGTTCTTGTGCAGGTCACTGGGAAGCCAGGTCTTAGGAAATAGCTCACATGTGTCTCTGGGCTTTGCATCATTTCCTTAAATAAATGTTGTTTTTTTTTTTTTGCTCCAAGCTCTTGTTCACATTTGATTGAGTTTAATAAGTGCAAGTTAATAAACCCCTTTAGTTCAGTAACAAATATATAGGTCCAAGAATCAAAGGGGAGACAGAGAAGTAACCCCATTGATCATCCTTCAAATAACTTAGAGGGACTTTGTGTTTCCTGTTCTTACAACTCTGGGCTCAGCAGGGTTACAGGTACTACTCTCCAAGTTGAGAACACAGGGGACACAGCAAGCGTCCCATTGAATTACAAGCTATGTCTGCTACTTTAGGTTGTTTCCAGGGACCACAGAAAAAGAAGATAAGTTACCATTTTGGCAGGAGTAATTAACTGTGATCATAGGAGTCTGCAGGGCAGCTCTTATACAGTGAAGACAGGAAAGAATGTCCAAGGAATCCAGGTGACCCCCTGGATTCCTCTTGGTACTTCTGGGCCTAACTTTGACTGTAAATGGACAGGTACAGCCACCCTGGCCTGTGAAAGTCATGGCAGCCAGAGGCCACTGAGGTTACCAGAGGTGGTAGCTGAAGATGAGAGAAGCTTGAGTGCTCCAAATGGAATGTTTGTGTCCTTTAAATTCTTATGTTGAAGTCCTAATCCCCAACGTGATGGGATTTAAAGATGGGGATTTAGGGTGGAGCCCTCATTGTGGGATTAGTGCCTTTCAAAGAGAATACATGAAAGAGCTTTCTTTCTCTGTCCTTTTCAGTCTCTCTCTCTCTGTCTTCCATGTGAGGAATAAATATTGTTACACCACACAGTCTATGGTATTTAGTCTGTCACCAAACAGACTAAGACACTAAGTAAATAATAAGTATTAGTTGTGACTCTGAGACCAAATGCAATAGTATAGTTTTTCTCACTTAACTTCCCTCTTCTAAGCTTCTCAGGGATAGAGGTCTACTGGACTCTTGGAAGAGCTGCTCCCTGAACATGCATGGAGAGCTTATATCTGAGCTGGGCAAGGTGTGGACTGTGACAGATGTGGAAATATGCCACTTGCTTCATGGCAGCATCCACGCCTGGTGTGGAAATCACAGGAAGGGGAGAGACACTGCTCATCAACTCCTCCAGGCCCACCTCAGCAGCAGACAGCCACCTTGCCTGTGGTCACGCTCCTATGAGGGCAACCCTTACCTGGTGATTGAATGAGGAAGAGTATGAAGGTAGAGTTACTCTGTGATACTGGTGAATCTTTCCTGTTCCAGAGTTCCCTGCCAGGTTAGCTAAGTCTTTGCAGTTCTATTTCTTTCTCTGCCCAACCCTTTCTCCTCCCTTTCACACATGTTAATCTCTGTATTAGTCAGCTAGGGCTGTCATAACAAGGTACCAGAGACTGGGGGGCTTAAACACCTGAAATGTATTTTCTCACAGTCTTGGAGACTGGAGGCAAGGTGTTGGCAGCATCATTTTTTCTGAGACCTCTCTTTTTGGTTCACAGATGGCTATCTTCTTCCTGTGTCTGCCTATTGTCTTCCCTCCGTACGTGTCTGTGTCCTAATCTTCTTTTCTTGTAAGAACACCAGTCATATTGGATTTAGGCCCACCGTAATAACTTCATTTTAACTTAGTCATCTCTTTAAAGCCCCTATCTCCAAGTTTAGTCACATCCTGAGGGTCTAGGGATTAGGGCTTCAACCTATGAATTTTAGGGAGGGGACATATTTCAGGCCATAAAAATCTCTGATGAACATTCTGTGCCCCATCTCAGCATCTGTTTCTGGAAAATCCAGTCTGGTACCCTGAGCCAACACATTAAGCCCTGATTCCCAATATTAATAGGCTCTGCCTGAGGGAGCTAACATTTCTTTCCTTTGATCTGCTGTTTCTGCCCCTGCCCCTCACTCTTTCAGTAAAAAAACTGCCCCCTCCTAAAACAAACAACCACAGGTGAAGCCTTACTGACTCAATCCTAATATTAATATTTTAATACTCCTTTAATTTATCTCTTTCCTATTCTAGCACCACTGCCTCAGTTAAATCCATCATCATCCTTTGCCTTGTATTTTGCCACAGCATCCTAAGTAGCCTCACTGTCTCCTGTCTTGTCCATGTTTAATTCATCTCCTGTGCTGCAGCCCAGGGGATCTTTCTGAAGAATTCTACAGGCATAATATTTATGTGATATTAAACTGATGTATTTTTCTTTCCATTGAATTTGTGGCATTTAGAGCTTGAGAGGGAGGCTGAAAAATACCTAGGAAAAAGGATATCTACTTAGGTCTGCATGACAAATGAGAGGGATATCCTAAATCCATGGCAGGAATGTATTATTATAAACCTGGCTGGAGTGAGAAAGAAAAGCATTGTTTAGCATTTCCGTCTATGTTTCCAGATTATTCCACTGTATATCACAAGCCAAGCTGAGGTTCCTGAACACAGTTTGTTGAGAACAGAGTAGCAGCAATGCAGGCTCTGACATGGAGATTCCAAGATGGGGGACCAAGGGGGGCCTTTCTGGAACTGGGAGAGAGCAGAGCAGTTCAGATGTGGGGATTCTCCTTAAGCCTGAAGTTAGTCAGTCCCATCTGTCCCCACCTCCCCCACCACCACTGGAAATGTCTAGGCTGCTTTGGAGGAGACCAATGGACAGGGAGGGTGTCTTCTCCATCCTTTGGGCACAGTTTTGTGAATAGCAGAACTCTTTCTGGAAAGGACTGGCCCCTGGTTCCCATTCATGGCACTTGGCGGGAAGGAGAGGGCTGAGGGAATGGAGGGCCGGAAGAGCCCCAGGCTCAAGGCGGGAAGATCTCTGAGTGAGAGGGCCTCGGGCAGGTGGCTGAGTGAGGCCGCGTAGTTGGAAGGCTGCCGCTGGCCGGGCACCCCGAGCGCAGACCAGGGAGGCCTGTGCGCATGACCAGCAACCTGCACCGCTGGAGTGAGAGACTCTAGAGACTCGCAGGACTCACGGGGAAATATCTGAACCTGAGGATTCTCTTCCAACCCACGGGGAAAAGAGTTGAGCTTCCCCATGCACCCAAACCCCGTGGGGAGTAGGGGCACAGGGGAGTAGGAGGGGTAAGGGAGCTGCCCTAAGAGGAGAAGCTGCTGGGAGGGCACTTTCAACCTGGGCAAGTGTTTCTGGCCTCTTCCCCTCCCCCATAGTAAGTTCCTCAAGGGAAGCCAGAAGACAATGAAAGTTCACTTACAGAAAAGTCCCATTTCAGTACCCTGCTCCTTCTGATCTCTCCCTCCCAGCCATCCTCCCTCTGCTTCCTCCCTCTCCCTTTTTCTCCTGCCCCCTTCTCCCCCTTCTTTCTCCTACCTTTCTTTCCTTTTTCCACATCAAACTGTAAATTTGTGTGTTAAATTTGACGCCTCTCTGATGCATGACTGATAGTGTCCCTTTCCTGCCAATATCCTCCATGGCTCTTCCAGCGGTGAAGCCCCAGCACAGACCTTTGCTACAAAGAAGGTGGGAAAGTGAGTACTGCCTTTTAAGTTCCTAGAATGGAAAGTGCAAGGGAGAAGGAAGCTGGGAAGGACCGGGGCGAGTGTCTGCCATAGCGATACTGATTTTCCAGGCAGGACCAGGGGCGTAACATGACTATGAAACAGAAACATGTAGGTTCGGCTGCTTGACACAACAAAAGCCAAACTCATGAGACAGCTGCTCATGTAAAAGAAAGAAGTTTAATCAGGTGCTGCCACCTGGGAGAATGGTGGACTCCCATCCCAAAACCATCATCTCTCCTTCTGCTCAAGGGCTTTTCGTTTTCTTACCCAATCATCTTGCTAGGTTTTGGCATGCTCAAGGCCCTATCCATTCATCTTTCTAGCTTAAAAACCTCCCCCTGAACCATCTCGGTCAATGGGGGAGGACCACCCCGCCCCGGCCCATGCTTCCTGTCTACACTACCAGGGTCAGTGGAGG